>JADLZL010006485.1:0-83584 GCA_015844335.1 Chrysopogon serrulatus
TCATTAGCAACTAGCCACTTCTTTATCACTAGCATTCCTAAGCATGAATTAAGTTGTCATCCCTAATTATATTGCTAAGGAGCAATTGTAGATTTACATGTGTTATTCAATATGACTAGGCGGAGATATGAATATAAACTAAATAGATTACGCAAGCGGATAGATAATTATATCATTGTAGCATTTTACCTAGGGAGTTCTACCGGGTTATCGATTTATATTTATACCACTGGGAAAGCTTGTTATAAACTCTATCTATTATATTGATAAAAAAGTATATACAATGAATAAGTGATATTATCAATGTCATCTACTCTACTCATAGCAGAAAGTCATAAGATAAATATAGATAAATAATGCAGTGATAGCATAATCAAGTATCATAATTATATAGATAATCATCGTTATTTGTCTAATCGTAATCATAGTTAGCCAATGGATAAACTAAGGAGATAACTGTCCAAGGTAATTCTATACCACATCAACAATGAATAACTCTAATTAGTAATTACATCTAGTAATCACTAAGTCAACCTTATATCATGATCACATGTAAAGGGGCATCAACTAGAAAGGATGTGAAATGTAGAGTCATTATCTAATCTCAATGATCAAAAGCCCCGCCGCTCCACACACGGAGAGTGACTACAAAGAGGAACCAACATAGCTGTCACCTACACGGACTACCACACGCCCCAGCATGTCGTGGTGCACCGCTAGACAAACAAGATATCTAGACACCACGCCTACATATTGTCTATCAACTAAATTCATTGTACACTTGATAAACGCTATAATTAGCACAATTACATGAATTCACAAAGATCAAACTAACTAAACTAGACATATAATCAAAGTAGACAATGACTATTGCAATTAAAAACATATGAACTATTAAGAATAATGTCTCCTAATCTGAATAATGAATACAATAAGAAAAGTAAGAACTAGAACTATAAATGTAACTCCTGCGCTCCAGACAGACGCCGTGGGCTCTAGATCCCGATGAAGGACTAGATCTCCTCTACTTCTTAACACCCAACCAATCAGAACTATGAACTAGAAGGCTCTTGGATGAACTTGAAGGCTTCTTCTTGATGCTTGATGGCTTGAGGCCTTTGATGAATAATGAATTGGCTCTTCCGTGGTCTACCACATTTATAGTCCTGTGGGATGCGTGCGCTCAAGCAGAGGATCAAACCGACTCTAACCAAGGGCCGAGGATGCACTCGTGAGGAGGCGGTGGAGGAAGCTTCCGTATGAGGGCAAACCCTAGCCAGGCGCGCTCGCGCCTGTGGTGGGGCCTACGGCTCCTGGCGGCCTCGCCCCCTCGCTGTTTCTCGTGTGTCTTGCGTAGTCTTCCCGAGTCCAATCGTGATATTTCCCCGTGGCGGATAAGTTTCATGTTTATTTTTACACCCTGAATCCCTTTTTCACTTTTTCCCCGAATAATCCCATGGAAAATATATGAATATGCAAAAACCATGGAAATGGTCGCTAAAACCCTAGACTAGTGTGTTTTCACATATTCTCTTGTGTCTAAAGTTCTAATGAATGTTGACGTTATCCATCACAACAACTCCCCCAAGCTTACCTTTGCCAGTCCCTTGGTAAACAATCTGCCTCAATTTTTATTGTATTTGATCTGAGTTGCTGCCACTTGTTAGTCTTTACACCAACGCCTTCAAACAAAGATATTCCTCCTGATTAAATAAAAGATATGTTCTAATCCTTCAAAGTTACCCATTTCGCTTTAATTATAGGTTTACGCTTCTTCCATAAGTCTTGAGTAATCAAAAGATAGAATAATCAAGTCAAGCTTATGTCCCGACCTTCACAAGCATAACATTCCGTAGTTTTCATAAGTTTTCAAAATAAAAACTCCTCGAGCGCCAATTGTATGACACACCCTTCAAGTCTCTCAAATGTATGTGTATTTATGGTTCTCCTTACATTGATGATGATGTTATGCCTCCTACACTAAGGATATATATGGTAGAGCCATAGGATCGGCACAACATGGGTAGGTGATACTTGCAATACATATATTGTAAAGTCAACTAATGGATCCACAGAGAATCCAGGCATACAAATCAAACCAAGATGTGCATGTGTATGGAATATGGTGGATAGGTATATATGGTATTTAAAAATTCCTCGATTCTACTTTTGCTCTTTTGAAATAACTCTCTTGAAACTTTTCGGGGAAAAAAACATGGGCCATCTTTATTATTCTAAATCGGGGGCGATTATCTTATAAATTGCTTAAATTGTGGGACATTTGTCCATTTTACTCCCTTTTTCTTCTCTTTCTCTTTTTTTATTGCAATCTTTTGCATGGCCACATGCATCTCTATAATATAATAACCAATTAGAGAGATACAATCGTAACTTAGAGCATTAAAGACAGGGGGTGTATATTTTAGTGTTTTTCTCCCTGCCAGAGAGAAACATTTTTTATGATGAACATGGATGAAAATATGTGAATGATTGGCGCTTATCTCAGGGTAGGCCAATGCATATGTGGACCTGGAGGTGTAAGTGATCTTGGTTTTTAAAAGTATGACAAGACGAACTCAATGCAAAGGCAAAGCTTTTAAAATGTGAAAGGCTTCCTATCTTCTAAGAATATTATTTCCGCTTCTAGAAAGGAATTCGCTCATTTTGTCATACAAGAGCTCATCATGATTTTAACTTTCAACTAAACCTCTAGAACTTAGTAATGCTAGGAATAAGATAAATAGCAGCTCAACCTTCATGAATCATATCGATCAACCACTCAGCCTCGCCAAGAACTTATGCCTCCACAATTCAAAGTTCGTAGTAAATTCTCCAAATAAAAACAACAAAGTTTAAAACCTAGAAGATTTAAGTTTCATAACTAGGTACTTGGTAAGGGGATGACAATAGAGCAACTATTCATCATCTCCAAACAAATTTTATTGGTCATCAAGTTTTTAATTGACCTAGCCTAGACTGCCTTTTAAATATACATAACTAAATATTTATTTGGTTTTGAATAATTATATATCTTTTATTGTTTTTTGTATTAATAACTAACAAAAAGACTCTATGACTTTCGTGGACCTTCATGCCCACATATTTTTGGTATTTATGACTATATAAAGTAGACTTAATAACGCTTTAGGTGTAGTCACCTGATAACTAGGGATGCTCCTCCCAAGCCGGATGTTTGTAATACTTTGTTGTAAATGTCCCAGAGCGAGCTAGCCAATACTGCACCTCGTGGCTGCCACCGATAGACTCTCCTCTCTCTCCCCTTGTCACGATGTTATTCCCGCGATGAATACACTCAAAACGTGAGAAACCAAAACTCGAGGGTTTGAATTTAATAATGGGTTAGTGGCACCAAAGAGTAATTGATCTCTTTATGAGCAAATTTTATGATTGCCATTTTAGTTGTGATTTTATTTTTCTTTAAATTTTGAATTTTCGTTTATAATGCAGTGTGGAATTAAAATATGAATGCTTTTATTATTATTTTATTTTTATGCCACCACAAAGAAATACCCTACTGGTCCTATATAAGTTTAATTACATGGGTTTATGACCTGTGGATAACAATAAATACCAAATGAATACTACATTTCTTTATATTTTAATGTGCATATAATTTTATGTTACTATATATTAAAGTAAACTTACTAGTGAGCTTAATAGATAACTACCATTCTAACTTTATGGGCTAGGTATGGAATTAAAGTCTACCGATTGTGTGATCTCTAGATAGAGGAGGATATTTTTATTTCTCAGCTGCTCATTTGTCCGAGGTCACCCTCCCCACCAACTCCCGTCAGGAAAAGACGTGCTTCTTCTTTCTCCTTCCCATCTCTTTCTGCTTTCTTTCCTCGCTCTCTTCTCTCTAGTCTAAATTTCCTTTCACCTTTATTTTCCTTCTCCCACTTTCTGTAGGATGTGTTAGGATTTCTTTTTCCCCCCGCTTTGGCGATTTGGTCCATTCCTCTTTCAGCCTTCGTTTCCCACTCACCCAGCGTGATGCTTTGTATGCCTCTCTCTTCTTTGCTCCTTGTAGCAGCCTTCATACTTCACAATCTTGCCCGAAATTCTTCCTAGTTACAATGAGGCTGGATAGTCGACGGGCGCCTTGGCTCTCCTCCCCGTCGCATTGCTTTCTGATCTGCTCCCCTCGTTAAGTAGCGTTCTATATTGACAGCGCATCTTCCAGTGGGCAAGTTGGAAAGGGATCTGTCCGACCCAATGTAGATGTTCGCATTTGTGTAAAAAGAAATGGTCTTCCCAGAAGGATCCGATTCATCGCCTCCCCCGCATATCAAGAACTAGAAAATCGGGCGTGCATATATTGCTCTTGAATTCTTACCATGACATCCTTGGACCACCCTTCAGGGAAATTAGTGAGTGACCGATCCACCATCTGCAACTGGATAAATGTTGGGGTATAGAGGTAATTGTCAAATAAATCATCATATAAATCTATTTTGACATTACGCTAAAAAACACGGATCCCGTGTCGCTAGATGGTGTTGGCGTATGTGGTGGTGTTCTTTCTTTTGATTGTGCATTCAATAATTGGTATACCTGATCACCTCTTTTGTTGAAATGGCTTGGGTAGCATATGACTATTTTCCTGTGATTGAGAGCAGTGATAGTTGAGTAGTTTCTTCGTGCATGCTTAGACCTCCTCCATCTTCTATTGCTTCTATTGTTTTTATTCTACACTGACTGCTGTAGCGCTCTTTCTTGTTGATGAAATTGCTTCGCTGCAGGAGCATTCAGGACGCGGTTCTCGAATTCTAAATCTTCTTCTTTGCTCTTAATGCAAGATAGGACGCATCTCGGCTTAATTCGCATTGATGGTGGCTTTTTGTTGTGCAATAGAATGGCTCACCCAAAATTATGGGTGCCTTCCCCATCTACTCCTCCTGTCTCCAAGTGACCAATGAAATCAACTAGGACGTATGATTGTCCCACCTCTACCTACAACTTCTTCTAGTACCCTCAGTAGCAAATGGACCGACCGGCAAGTCAGCAAATGTATATTTGTATACAAATGTGGATCATCTAATATTTTCATAGATTAATACTCTGCATAAGTTGACACTAGCGCCGAAATCGCAGATAGCCTCTGGGAAGCTATGATATCCTGGCAGCGATAGGAATGACAGGCTCGCGTCTCCCCATCTTCTCGTGTAGAGAGTGGTCGCAATCCATCGCACACCGTTGTGCTCAATATGGTATTGGGTTGCATTGTGAATATCGCGAGATTAGCAGTTTCTCAAATCTTCCGCTGGCCTAGATCTTACCTTCGAATGGAGGAACAGCAGCTAGTTGGTTACTGCATTCTAACATTTTATTAAAAGTCAGGCCGACTTTTTTATAGCGTAGCAAAGTTGTCCAATCTAGTATTTATGTTTTCTAATGCTTTATCATTTGAAGCTATCTTTCTAGTCATTTGCGATCTAACAATTTAGATTGATTAGCAACTAAATCTCTTAAAAAGTGGAAGATTGTAATTTACAAAATATTACCTGGTTGTTACCTTGGCTTTCGTTACCTTGTAATTTCACCTTGTCGCAGGTTGTCGATTCCACCCCTTGGTTTTGTTGAGGATGATAGTAGGTGCTGTTGTTGATGAAGTTAACATCCTCTTGTGTAGTGTAGGGCAGTTGATAGCTGAGTGCCCGTAGTCTCCACATATTCTTTCACATGTCATATGAGAATCATTGATGTGTACTTAATTTCCTTCTTTCTATCGAGCTTCTTCATAATGAGGTCTAGCTTGGCGCTGACCATGTCGGCCTTCTCGTAGATGATGATTCTCCTCCTTTCTTGGTGCGGGTCGAAGTACGTTCTTCATTACAGCCTGAATTTGAGGCCATCTTTCTCAACGAATGCTTAGCATCTTGAGAGCTATGCATGGTGAAAGCTCCGTGCTGCAGCATCATTAGACTCCACGGGCCTAGAGACAAAGCTCATGGTAGAAAGTTCGTTATGATCACCAAAGCTTAGTGTCGGGGCTTATAACTAATCGGTTCCATAAGTTTTGGTGATCTACTATTTGCAGGAGGACATACCAGAAATACATAAAAATACGCACATAAAGGGCTACATAATATACATAAAAAAGGCTCAAAGAATAAGTGGCCCAATCACCAGAACATCTAGGTCCCAAGCATAGATACAAACACCAAATATGAGTCCAAGAAGTGAAAGCCCGAACAAATCTCGAATCCAGTCCAGGCTGCAGGAGCAGTCCTCGGTAATTTGGACGCCTAGAATGCATACAAACTCCGTTTTCAGTGATCCAGGCCTTTTCGGAAAGCTAACGATGAGCCCGACGCACCCACCAAAGATGGGCCTGACTGGAGCCCATTTGGGTGTGGCCACACCATGGTGCGCCCGCACCCCACTGAGACGGTTCGGGCCCATCTTTCGTGAGGCGGTAGCAACCGACGTACCATAGTCGGTTCTAGTGGTTATTGCCTAATTTAATGCACCTTCACGTCAGTTTGAAGGTCGGTTTGGGCTATTCAAGAGGGGGAACTCTTTCATTCAACCCCCTCCTCTCCACCTATAAAGAGGAGGCCTCCCCTCTCCCTCAAGATCATCCTACACTTGAGCAATCCTCCATGTCTTTAGTAGTAGTATCCCTCTAGGTGTTCTTCACCTAGTTGTAGTATAGAAAAGAGGGAAGAGAGGAGAGGGAAGAGAGTGGAGGAGGAATCGGGAGTCGCCTTCCTCTCCTTCTTGTACTCGGTGTCCCGAGTAGGGCGTAGGAGGGCCGGAGGTGTCGGCCCCTCCTCGACTCTTGTACCTCTACGGAGACGACTCGTCTGAGTAATATCTAGGTTCTCTTTTAGTAATTCCATTATTTCTATTTGATTAAATTTAGTCCTTGCTTTACTTTATTTACGGGAACTCCGCTCGACCGAGTGTTCTAGTCTAAAGATCTGGGCTAGAATAGTAATCGTTAGCATAGACATGATGTCTAGGCTAGTGTTTACCTAAGTTTGCGCCCAACCCCACGGATAGTTGTGGTAGCCCTGGAGGTGACAGCTCCGACCAGGCCTTTGTATTCCACCACGTTCGGGTTGGTGTTTCCGTAGAGCTTTTGGCAGCCTTCCCCCAACTACTGCTTCCCAGTCTCTTCGAGAGTCAGAAAGGTACTACTGCTCCGAAGTAAGTGAAGTTTAGTAAGCCTGAACCTTGGTCAACTAGTTGTCTTAGAAGAACCTTAGAAAACCCCTTTCTACCCACCAAAAATAGTTATTCCTCGGACGACCTTGATCCTTTCTAGTTCATTTCTCGTTCCCCGTGGAAATCGATACCTAGAAATACTCCGGGTGAAAGCTACAGCGGTATCCGTGCGTTTGCAGATTTATCTATTTGCGTTAACAAATACCAACAAGCTTTCTGGCACCGTTGCCGGCGAACGGTAGCTGTTCTAGAATCAAACCAAGTCATCCGTTTATCCTTTTTCTTTTTACCACCATCACATGCACCATACTACCACCACCATCATCACCACATGGATTCCACTCCTATCATTAAATTCTCGGTTCCAAAGGGCGATTCATTGGAACGTCCACCATCATCACATCCAATTCTTACAAATAGCTATGAAATTCACCCCGCGTTCATAGCCATGGTTCGGGCGCAACCCTTCTCCGGGCAGCACGATGAAAATCCTTATACCCACCTTCAGGAATTCGAGCACTTGTGTTCTTGCCTAATTTTATCTGGCATGACACAAGAGACCATTAAATAAAAACTATTTTCATTCTCCCTTTTGGAAAGAGCGAAACAATGGTATGCTCATACCGTAGCAGGTGTTCATGGAAATTGGGATAAACTTTGAGATAAATTTTGTCTTGCTTTCTTTCCTATTTCTAGAGTTCCTGCCCTTCGCATAGAACTACTTACCTTTCAACAAAAGGAGGAGGAGACTCTAGGAGCAGCTTGGGCTAGGTTCTTAAGCCTTGTTAATACCGGTCCAGAACTTTTCTTGCTCGACCATGTCCTTCTTTACCATTTCCATCTTGGTCTTAGCAAGGAGGCTGCTCTTCAACTTGACTTATTTTCTGGAGGCTCATTCGCGCACATCCATTAGTGAAGGGAAATCCATTTTAGAGAAAATCCTTGAAAACACTCCCTTCACTGGTATATATGATGAGCTTCCTGAAGAAACAATGGAGTCAAGCCCCGACCAACAAGAGGAGGTACCAGCAACCGGATTTGAAATTCTTTTAAATTCTTCTCATAATCCGACATCGAGGAACCTCCGTTCGGGAATGCATCACACTTATAGGGATGATGAATCCCATCTTTTTTGCATGTCCTTTTGAATTTGAGGATGACCTGTTTCATGATGCTGATTTTGGAAAAACCTTAGAGCTTCCCAATTCAACATCATCATACGCCTCAAATTCATATATGAGAGATGAGAAACACTTCCAAGACATAAAGGGAGATTCAATTCACATAGAAGACCTTTCTATCCCTTCCTCCTCAATGTCTACACTCAATATCTCATCCAAATCTGATCTTAGGGAAGAGCTTATGTCAATCTCCACGATAACCATGACTTATCCGAGTTTTGTAGAAGATTTTAACTGTCATGTGAAAGAAAGTGCTTCCCCTAGATCAAAAGATTTCATCGATGAGCGTGGAAGTTATTTCCTAAGTATTCCATTCATAGCATGCTCATATGAAAATTTTCCTGAATCAATCTACAACATTGCTATCTTATACAAAATCTATAACCCCTTCCCGCTCTCGGTCCCTAAAAATTTTTGAAAGGGTTGTTGTAGATGTTTTTTGTGTACCATAAATTTTGCAAAAATATCGAAATGTTCCTACATTAGCTTTATAGTTCAACTTGAAAAGGTTGGTGTTGGAGGGGAAACCACATCACCAACATTGGATTCATTGCAAAAGGTTTCCCAAGGACGAGCTTTTGTCCTAAAACAAGCACTTCGGGAGATAACCCGTTCTTTCATCATTCAAAAAAAAATTGTGTTTTTTTTAAAAAGAAGAAATCATTTTACTTGCATAAATAATGATAATAATAATAACATAACTTTTGAATGAGCCTAAGGACATATTTGTGAATTGGCTCCTTCGGGTATTTTTGTCACTAACCTTTTAGGTTTGAGAAAAAGAACAAAGGATTGAAGCACAGGTAAAACGACCAAACATCATTCAACTATGAAGCACACTCGAAGGATAGTGTTAACCATCCAAGCTTGATTTTTGTATCTTGCAAAAATTTAAGTGTGGGGGTAAACTACTCTAAAAAAATATCTCATAACATGCTTCATTTATCTATTTTATCTTGGTTGTTTCTACCTTGTTTCACCTTTATGCCTTGCTCATTATACTAAAGTCATAAAAAAAATATTTTATTGAAAAAAAGAAGCTTTGCTTCCAAGATTTTGTTTACTTACTACAATTCTTTAATAATAATAAAATAAATAATAAATTCATTTTCTATATAATAACTTAATTTAACTTAGTCATGTTTTTGAATAAAGCTCTTACCTCTCTCTCTAAAAAATAATAAATATCTCTCATTAAATAAAATCATGGTGCTACCCTTTGGGTATTCTTTATCCCTAACAATTACAGAACGAAGGGTGGATATTATCTAAGAAACATTTGCACCAAACCATATCCCTGAACTAGTAGAGGAGCCTACATACAACTCGGTTTGATCACTTGCTTCCCACCTTTTTATATGCATGCTGCTGGTTCTTCACTTGTTTAAACCTGTAAAACTAAAAAGAAACAAAACCACACTTAAATTTAAAATTTTAAAAAGTGACATGTTTATAACATTAATAAGATAGAAGCTTGCATAAAGATTATTCCATATACATGTTCTTATGCTTGTGGGAAAATATTTTATAGGAAAATCATATTGACTAAGTTGTTGTGGAGTGTGATATAGTTCTGGCATAGAAATTCTACTTTTTCTTTTTGAAGCACTTGGAGATGTTATTTTGATAAAATATCACAAAACTACAGTATCACATACTCCTCAATGGTGATAATTTCCTACCAAAGCCATACATGTTGTTTTAAGATAGAAGCCTTCTACATAAGTTGCTTGCTTTGCATTGAGTTTTGTCAAACTTTGTGACCCGTGTTGTAGAGGTTTGTCATGCTTCCAAGATCAAGATTCACTCACACACATATATATGCACTACTCCTACACTGGGAGTAGGCACAAAACATGCCTTTCATCCACCAAATAAGTGCTACTTCTACACTTGGGAGAGTACACAAAAAATGCTTGATAGGTCCATTCAATAAATGCTCTAAAGTTTTATTGTTAACTCTCTTGTAAAGTTTTATGCAAAAGAGACATGGGCTATGCAAAAGACAAAGAAAAAAAAGAGAGGGGGCAAGTGTCCTAAAGATTAAAAATAATGGGTACAAAGATGCCCACTTGAAAAAAGAGAAAAAAAGAAGAGAGATAGCCTATGATCTTGCAAAGTTTTCAAATTTTCAAACAAGAGAGATATATTTCATGAGCATAGTAGAATTAGGATAGCCACCATATAATTTTTCCACACACATGCACATCTTGATCTAAGAGTATGACATTTCTCTCCTTGAATCCAAACTTTGACTTAGCAAAATATGCAAGGTAAGTATACTACATCCTTTGCCATACCTAAAACTCCATATAAAGCTTATTAAAGATAGGATGAAACAAAGGCCATATTCAAAATATGTCTTGGTAAGGAACAATACACCATTGAGCGATTTGAGAGCATCATTTGAGGAGTATTAGTGAACTATGCTTTTTCTATGAGAACTTTAAAAACTCCAAGTTGCTGAGATTAGAATTAGGAAGGATAAACTTGCTTCAAGGACTATTCTATTTCTTAACTGCTCAAGGATATATGTTAGCCAGTACCACATATCCCACATGCTTAAGAAATGATTTTTTGGAATAATTTCTTACGCTAGCTATATATCTTAAAATGTTATACCCATGATTACTTTTATCTTTAACCTTTACTCAGGGAAGAGTAAAGAACAAGTGTGGAGGAACTTGTTGGTGGTCCTTAACGCATAAATATAACTGCCAACTCTTGCATAAAATCAAAGGATATGATCACCAAAGCTTAGTGTCAGGGCTTATAACTAATCAGTTCCACAAGTTTTGGTGATCTACTACTTGCAGGAGGACATGTCGGAAATACATAAAAATACGCACATAAAGGGCTACATAATATACATAAAAAGGCTCAAAGAATAAGTGGCCCAGTCACCAGAACACCTGGGTCTCAAGCATAGATACAAACACCAAACATGAGCCCAAGAAGTGAAAGCCCGAACAAATCCCGAATCCGATCCGGGCTGCGAGAGAGCGGTCCTCGGTAATTTGGATGCCTGGAATGCATACGAACTCCGTTTTCAGTGATCTAGGCCTTTTCGGAAAGATAACAATGAGCCCGACGCACCCACCAAAGATAGGCCTGATTGGAGCCCATCTAGGTGCAGCCGCACCATGGTGCGCCAGCACCCCACTGAGGTGGTTCGGGCCCATCTTTCGCGAGGCGGTAGCAACCGACGTACCATAGTCGGTTCTAGTGGTTATTGCCTGATTTAATGCACCTTTATGTTGGTTTGGAGGTCAGTTTGGGCTATTCAAGAGGGGGAAATCTTCCATTCAACCCCCTCCTCTCCACCTATAAAGAGGAGGCCTCCCCTCTCCCTCAAGATCATCCTACACTTGAGCAATCCTCCATATCTTTAGTAGTAGTATCCCTCTAGGTGTTCTTCACCTAGTTGTAGTATAGAAAAGAGGGAAGAGAGGAGAGGGAAGAGAGTGGAGGAGGAATCCGGAGCTGTCGGCTTCCTCTCCTTCTTGTACTCGGTGTTCCGAGTTGGAGCGTAGGAGGGACGGAAGTGTCGGCCCCTCCTCGACTCTTGTACCTCTATGGAGACGACTCGTCTGAGTAATATCCAGATTCTCTTTTGGTAATTCCAGTATTTCTATTTGATTAAATTCAGTCCTTGCTTTACTTTATTTACGGGAACTCCGCTCGACCGAGTGTTCTAGTCTAAAGATCTGGGCTAGAATAGTAATCGTTAGCATAGATGTGGTGTCTAGGCTAGTGTTTACCTGAGTTTGCGTCCAACCCCACGGATAGTTGTGGTAGCCCCAGAGGTGACAGCTCCGACCAGGCCTTTGTATTCCACCACGTTCGGGTTGGTGTTTCCGTAGAGCTTTTGGCAGCCTTCCCCCGACTACCGCTTCCCAGTCTCTTCGAGAGTCAGAAAGGTACTGCTACTCCGAAGTAAGTGAAGTTTAGTAAGCCTAAACCTTGGTCAACTAGTTGTCTTGGAAGAACCTTAGAAAACCCCTCCCTACCCACTAAAAATTGTTATTCCTTGGACGACCTTGATCCTTTCTAGTTCATTTCTCGTTCCCCGTGGAAATCGATACCTAGGAATACTGCGGGTGAAAGCTACAGCGGTATCCGTACGCTTGTGGATTTATCTATTTGCGTTAACAAATACCAACAATGGGGACGTGATTCTTGATCTTCTGTTAGGTTCTGGATAACTCTCGCTTTGAGCGGAACGCGACACACCGATCCTGCTTCAGATCAAAAGACCCAAACCCTGCAACCTTAGCACCACGAATCCTCAGGTTATCAACCGTGTCACCACTCATGAACCGGTTGACCTCGCCAATAAGGCTAATCCGTGCCTGCGAAACAAAGAACATAAGCAAGAACTCGAAAGAACGCAGCTCAGAAAGTTGGGACAAACAGCAGATGAATGATTAAGTTCTCAAGTTGGGGTTCCACAAACGACGAACGGCGACTGTCAATGGACAGAAGAATCTTAAGCAAAACCCAAACCCTAACTTGGGTGATGGCTACTGATTATAAAGAGTCTAAGGTCATGCAAGACCCCCTGTACGCACCCCTAATGGGTTCCAACACGATACAAGGCCCAAAGACCAAAATACGACGTCGTAGCGTCGGAACAGATTCTGGACATCAACTTGTTCAGATGATTCCCATTGACTCTGGATGAATTTGGGCCTCCAACAAGACTCATTAGAAAGGTCTTCTCGTTATCTTTCTTTAGAGTCTAAGAACGTCCAATTCTGAGTCTGGACGCATCCTGGGTGTCCGATTTAGTACAGACTGCTCCTAGACTCCGAAACGCATTCGAAGTCGACTTGGTCTGGGCCTCCACCTTGACTTGAGCGCCCTTGCTGGCCCTCCATGCCTCCAAGCCCTCCTCTATGTATCTCTCGGTCCTCTCCATGATTCCTAATCAGAATATAATCACTAAGTAGTAATCTATTCTCTAAATCATATAAAGAGTTGCTTAGGAACGAGCTCACCTGTAAATTTAATTGTCGCGCGCGAGCTCTTATGATTGGACCTTGAATGTTCAGCGGAGGATTACTGAGTGTATCCGAAGGACTACAATCATCGAGCACTATTAAAAATTATTATCATCGGCCAGCAGCACTGAGCCTGAGCGCGACCTATACCATACTGTACCAACAACAAAACGTTCACCGGTAGAGCGGTTTGCCCCGGCGACGGCCGACAAGGTCGAGTCGGGCGCTCGGCTCCTTCCACTGTCAACGCCCGAGTATCACAAAAAGCCCGGCCAAAAATCCTTTTTTGGGTCGTCGGTGCGGCAGTCTTGCGGCGACTTCTGCCGCGTATTGCCGCGGGCCAAGATATGGGCTTTCGGCCCAGCCGCCCGATGATTCGACCGATTTCGCCGCTAAAGTACTTTTCGGATGGTCTTTTTTTATTTGTCGATTTCATGCGAGAAAATAGGGAACTTCTCCAGAAATCTAAAATTACTTCTACGGATCTATTTTATCGGCGCACAAAGATTTAAATTTTAAAAACTTTAACTAACAATTAGAATAATATTTTTAACTATTATAATATAAATTTTATATGATTAGATTGGTAAAAAGCATAGTATCTAATAATTATAAGTTTATAATTATAAATAATACAATATAAAAAAAAAATAATTAATCAAAATATAATTTAGAAGACCGTATCTAACTTTGTGTCGGATAAAATGAACTTGGTCCACATCTTGACTAACCCGGCGTGAAGTCCATATGATCTTTCCAAAAAGATGTGGTTCACCCAAATTCAAAAACGGAACTTTTTTTCCCTTTGAGGGATGGGCTATGAATTGGGCCCATGGGCTGAATTCCTAATTGGGCCCGTGCGAGTGAGTGGTGGGCTTCGCTTCTCTCCGCACACGTCCAGGTGTGCTCCGTCCGACGCCGCCCACTCCCTCGCTTGAGCGCCCGTCCACTCCGGTCCCATCCACCGCCGGCCACCGCTAGCTGGACCCCTCCACAGCCCCGTTTCGGTTCCCTCGGCCGCCCAAATCCATCCCCTCCGGCGCCCCGTGAACGGGAGGAGCTCAGCCCTCCGAACGAACAAGAGGGAGCAGACAGCCGTGGCGCCGCCCATCCTCATGCGCAACCGCCTCCTTGAATCGCATCACCGACCGCAACGCTTCCCACGCCGGGGTTCGGACTCCAAGTTCCGCCGATCGCGAATCTCGCCCCACGCCGCATCGCGCCTTGTTCTGAAGCCCAGCGCGTGTCGCCGCTTCGCCGCAGCCCATTCCACATCCTTTTGGATCTCGGGTACATATACTGCATTTATTTTTTTCTTTTATTGTCAGATTCCGCAAATAGCAAATTATGTTTACCGACATGTGTACTATCAGTCCATCACAATTGTCAAAATTGGTAGGGTAGATTTGTCAGGTTCTGCATTTTATTTGTTGAATTTTGGTCATGAGGAGGCTGAATCGAAAGCGGATGCGACAATTTGCTTTAACGACAATCAAAGAGGAACATTTTCACTTTTGTTGTAACTAGTCAAGAACCTCCCCACTAGTTCAGGATTATGATAAGCCAATTCACCATAGCTGGCTTCACCATTCTGAATTCTATTTTTTTCTTGTTGCAAACACAGTAGCTAATCACCTAATTTAGTTCTAGACAGATAGCTTTTGGACTAACTAGATTCATTGTCTAACACAAAAATGGGCTAATCTATCCTACCTGGTTAGCTAACCTGGTTACTCTAACCCTAAATACAACCTAGTCCTAGTGTTCCCAGTTTGTATCCCCTGTAGTTCAGTACCTGGGTTCTAGTGCTCAAGGACAACTGTCCAAAATTTAAGGTATTAGATATATGACCATGTTTCCTTATCATGCATATATTCTGATTGAATGGAACCATTTTTGCATCTCAAAACATGCCACATATGTATAATGCATTGAGAGTAAGTAAAAGGGTCCTTTACAAGAATCAGCTAAGCATTCCTCTTTAAACACATAGTGTTTATTCTTGAGCCTTAGTGATTCACAAGCAACAATCATCTTCCCCTCCAAATGGTATCAAGAAGCTGCTAAATTTTTTTTAGATTTTTCTGATAACCGAGTGAAAAGTTATGCCTGTTTTACCAAAGGTATCTCAAGTTATGATTTCTGGAAGGCACAACACGGCAGCGGAAGTTAGGACAAAGCGTCCCTAAACTCTAACACCGATCACAGGTATTCGCCAGATGATGTAAGGAGAGCTACGATGCAGGTGAAAGAACAGCGGCTGGCAATCTATCTAGGGTTAGCGCGGCGGCGAGAGATCACACAAGGCGGCTAGCGGGGGCAAGTCGAGTAATATGGTGGCTTCGACTTGTTGTTTGGGAACAGTGGATGGGACAGATACGATTAAGATAAAACACACACAATGGACTCTAACACAATCTAACCAGCAACAAGACCTCGACCTGGACACAAAGTCAACACGACGAACTCTGAAACCGAAATATGCAAAGGCTATGGCGCGAAGAGGTTGTAGGACAGGAAACAATTATGGCCGTGGACTATGGGATGAAAACAAAACACGAACTAAGGGATAACTTCGAACCTGACGGTATACCTTAAGCTCTGATACCACTTGATGGGGACGTGATTCCCGATCTTCCGTTAGGTTCTGGATAACTCTCGCTTTGAGCGGAACGCGACACACCGATCCGGCCCGGATCAAAAGACTCGATCCCCAAGCAACCTTAGCACCACGAATCCTCAGGTTATCAACCGTGTCACCAGCCGGTTGACCTCGCCAAGATGGCTAATCCGTGCCTACGAAACGAAGAACACAAGCAAGAACTCGAAAGAACGTAGCTCAGAAAGTTAGGACAAACTGCAGATGAATGATTAAGTTCTCAAGTTGGAGTTTTACAAACCGACGAACGGCGACTGTCAATGGACAGAATAATCTTAAGCAAAACCCAAACCCTAACTTGGGCGACGGCTACTGATTATAAAGAGTCTAAGATCGTGCAAGACCCCCTGGACGCACCCCTAATGGGTTCCAACCCGATACTAGGCCCAAAGACCAAAATACGATGTCGCAGCGTCAGAACAGATTCTGGACGTCAACTTGTTCGGACGATTTCCGTTGACTCCGGATGAATTTAGGCCTCCAACAAGGCTTATTGGAAAGGTCTTCTTGTTATCTTTCTTTAGAGTCTAAGAACGTCCAATTTCGAAGTCCGGGACGCATCCCGGCGCCCAATTTAGTACTGAGGCGCTCCCCGAACTCCAAAACGGATTCAAGTCGACTTGGTCGGACCTCCACCTTGACTTGAGCGCCCTTTGCGGCCCTCCACGCCTCCAAGCCCTCCTCTATGTATCTCCGGTCCTCTCCATGATTCCTAATCATAATATAATCATTAGGTAGTTGTAACACCCCCGGTGTTACGGTAACCTAAACCCACCATATCATCATATTATGCATTAAGTATCATGTTTATTAATTCAATAATAATGCAAATAGCATATAATCATATGCATCATTAAGTTAATCCCTAAGCATTAATGCATTAATGAATTTTTATGGGGTTAATAATTTCTATTTGATTAAGTGCCTTGGTTTGATATGAGAAAATATTAATTATGTGACTTATCTTATTCTAAGTATAACATGAGATGGTTGTTAATGATGATAAATAATCATGAGTGAAGCCTAATGATCTTTGTTAAGTAGAAAGTCTTTGTTAATTAATATATAGATTAAACCTTAATCACTGAGCTCCAATTATTTAGCTATGATTTAATCATGAAATTGAGATTTGAAAAGTTCCAAACTAAAGTTACAAAATGAGGTTTCAAAATCAGAATTTAAAAATTCAATTTGGATTCAAAATTTAAAAATCCTAATTTAAGCCTTTTTATCCTCTTTTTCTAAATTTCAAAATCTAAGCAGATTTTGGAGTTGGTCCCAAAAGCAAAGTTGTAGATCTTAAAATTCTGAACAACTTTTATTTTTAGAGTTTTTCAAGTTGCTAAATGGATTTGGGAGTAACTGAAAGAAAAAGAGAAGGGGTGTGCAGCTACAGTAACTCGGCTGTGCAGTACCGCAGCAGCAGCTCTGCTTGCCACTTGCCGCCGGTGACTGCTGTGCCCGGGTTGGCCTCCACTCTGCTCGTGGCACGCAGCAGGGGCAGTGGCAAGTTCCTAGAAGCTGCTGGCAATGCCCAGGCTCATCCATATCCCTCCCCAAGTGTCCTGCCGTCGCCGTCATCTTCTTTATTTGCTTGACCTCGCTGTAGACGTACTCAGCTCCGTTGGTCAAATTGAAGCTTCGTGCTTCACCATAGCCCTAGGAAGCTCGCCAGCACCTACGCTACTTCCTCAAGCATCTCCTAAGGCCACCCGTGTGACTTGGCTCTGCCGGAATTGCCGTACGCCTTCCTTTTCTTCTCTGCGTCCGGCTGAGCGCCGCCGCGTCCATCTCACCATGGCCGGCCCACGTCAGTGAGCCTCGTAGCCGACCAACTTGCTCCGTCGCGTCGCCACCTTCCCATGAAGCTCATCGGCTCGCCTTTGAGCTCGCTACTGCCCCGTCCGTACGGGAACGCCACAGCGCCGTCGTCTGCGAGCTCGCCGAGCCGCCATGGAACGCCGCCGAGCTTGCCTCCTCCATGGCTATCCTTGCTCTCCTCCATCATTGGTCGAACCAAGCACACCGGCGAGTTCGCTTTGCGCCGGAGCCCCGCCCAGCCCACGCTGCCACCGCTGGCCGACTACCTGCTACCACCAGCCAGTCCCGGTCAGCCCCGGTTCTCCTCTGCTCTGTTCTCGAGAGGAGGAAGAAGGTGGTTTTGTTCTTTTTTGTCTTTCAGAAAAAAGATTAAAAAGGCTGATTTCTTGTTTATTTTATAATTAAATAATTAGAGCTCAGAAAAATGTAAAATAAATATGGTTGTGTTACTTATCAGATGCTCTTTTATGGAAAAAATATGATATATCATTTTTTCAACACTTTTGTTATAATCTAAAATTACATATTTTAATTGATAAGCGTGTAATGTTTGATTTTTGTAGAGTAAATTATAAGTCCAATGCTTATGAAATTTTTATTAGAGCTATATATATGCTAAGATTAACCTTCACAAAAAGTTTTATCCTGTTTTGACAAATTTATCTTAATATCTTATTTTAAGCTTAGTTTTATGTTTTTGTTTAAAGCAAAATATGAATGCTTTTATGCTTGGCAACATATGCTATGCAAACCAGACTCCTGTGCAAACTATGCAAACTCTAATCAAGATCACATGAATCTAATCCAATGGTTGGTAATTTTAGCACTTAAACCCTCCCACTCATGGGGGTGTTTTGTAATTGACGAGATGGGATGAGTGGAGGGGTTTAAGTGCTAAAATTACCAGCCATCGATTAGATTCCTGTGGTCTTGATTAGAGTTTGCATAGTTTGCACAAGAGCCTAGTTTGCATAGCATAACGTTCCCTTTATGCTTAGCTACAATGCTTATATGACCCGAGTGGCTTTTGTGCTTTGATTGGAGTCTATGGAACCCTAAATCGGAGTCTATGGAACACTAAATCCTTCTTTGTTTCATGGCACGTTTAATATGGCTATGCTAATAGCTTGATCATGTTTAGTAGTCATCCCCACCATGTTGATTAACACTTACAGTGGCTATATGAGTAGTATGATCTTGGGTACTGCACACAACCAATATGTTAACTATTAAACTTGTACATGACCAGTTAACCTTGTTTAATGAACTTAAATGGTACCACTTAATTGAAGGAAAGTTGTACTCAAGATTCAATACAATTAAGTTGTTTCATCCATGTTTTCTTCCATCATGCATCATGTCATGCATTTTATCATACTTAAACATGCGTCATTTCATGTGCGTATAGTTTACGTGAGAGCGAAGGATCATGATGGTCAAACTTCAGAGAAGATTCGCAGTGATCCAACTCTGACGAGGTGAATCCACGAAGATGTTGATGTCAGAGAATAACAACTAACCTTCTCTGCAACATAGGCAAGCCCAGGATGCATTAAACCCTTCCTTAAATTTCGAAAGTCTTTTATAATTTTATGTTGATGATATAATGCATTAGGTGTAGGAGTTGTGTGATATCCTATATTGATGCATTTACCTTCCTTGATATATTATCCTTGAAACCTGTTTTGATTTAAAAATACTTTAGTATATGCTTAGTCTTGCTGATAGCATAGGTTTTACAAATAAAATGTTTTTAAAAGTTTGATAATCATATCCTCTTGAAAGAGCTATGAAAACTTGATGTTGCTTGTTGTTTATCCTTCACCTTGGTCGGGTCAAGGGTACTCGATAAGAACATGATGATGAGTAAATTGAGACGCCGGTGGAGTGACTTGCATCAGGAAGGGCTAGTGCCCTGGTGTAGTGTCGTCCACTTGTGTCAGTTAAGGACCGTCCGTTGCTCTGGCCCTAGGATCATGAGGTTATTGGGTAGTACTAGTCGCATGCTAATGGCGGTAAGCTCCCTTGGACTATCTATGACGAGAACGGATAACCGGGACGAGAAGTAGCGTGTACCCATTCTACGGAGCTACATCATCAAAGGAAGCGCAGGGCGAAGGGGTGGACGGCGTAGGAAGGTGGTGTACTGTACTATCGTGTGGTTAGGATCCGTTCTGGTTTGGAAAAATCCAAGCGTCGAATTGATGTATGTAAGATGGTCAGTCCTGCATACATCGTGTGGCTAGGAAGCCCCAGCTGGGTATATAAGCGGTTCGAATCGTCGTTGCTCCATGATATGGGAGACTTGATCCAAGCACCGGCATCGTCGTAATGATGAAAGTTGTGAGGATGGAAAGTTTTAGAATCGAGATCTGGTTTGACAAGTGTTTGCCCTAGACTAGGATAATTTAAGAATAAATAGTAAGGATCAATATTAGTCGTTTTTCCACAAAGGTGTCCTTGATTCTTGCTAAAGCCTTACCTTGATTCCTATCAACCTCCATTCCTAAGTCTTCTCCACTCTTTTCTATCGGGTAAGTCTTGCGGAGTACTTTTTATACTCAGGGTTTGTTTGACCCCATTGCGGTACTAACTATTCTTTGCTAAGTTCGATCATACCGGTGGGCATGACATGATCGAATATCTCCCACCTGAGGTGTTCTCCTGCAGGTGTTCTATATCTTCTTCTTACTTCCGCAACCTTAGTTAAGTTTTGTTTAATCAAACTCTGATCAAGTGTTGTAATCTTCTTTTTATAAATCTTCCGCTACTCTGTTGTATTTGGATAAAAATGGTTGTAATACTACAATATCTCTGTAAGAATTTGATCCTGGAGGGTCGTGGTGTCATCGGGGTTTCACCCAACAGAACTTTTCAAGTTATGTGGTACACAAGCATAGCCGACAGAGGTCTTAGAGACAATGTCAGGTGCTTGTGGGCCATATAATTTGGAAGGTTCTGCCATAGTAGTAATCTATTCTCTAAATCATATAAAGAGTTGCTTAGAAACGAGGTCATCTGTAAATTTAATTGTCGCGCGTGAGCTCTTGTGATTGGACCTTGAATGTTCAGCGGAGGATCATTGAGTGTATCTGAAGGACTACAATCATCGAGCACTATTAAAAATTATTATCATCGGCCAGCGGCACTGAGCCTGAGCGCGACCTATACCATACTCGTACCAACAACAAAACGTTCACCGGTAGAGCCGGTTTGCCCCAGCGACAGCCGACAAGGTCAGAGTCAGAGCGCTTAGCTCCTTCCACCTGTCAACGCCAGAGTATCACAAAAAGCCTGGCCAAAAATCCTTTTTGGGTCGTCGATCGGCGACAGTGCTGCAGCTTCTGCCGGCGCTACTGCGGGCCAAGATATGGGCTTTCGGCCGGCCACCAGTGATTCGACCAGTTTCGCCGCAGTACTTTTCGGATGGTCTTTTTCGCTGTCGATTTCATGCAGAAAATAGGGAACTTCTCCAGAAATCTAAAATTACTTCTCCGGATCTATTTTATCTGGCGCATAAAGATTTAAATTTTAAAAACTTTAACTAACAATTAGAATAATATTTTTAACTATTATAATATAAATTTTATATGATTAGATTGGTAAAAAGCATAGTATCCAATAATTTTAAGTTTATAATTATAAATAATACAATATAAAATAAATAATTGATTAAAATGTAATTTAGAAGACCGTATCTAAACGTGTCGAGATAAAATGAACTTGGTCCACATCTTGACTAACCAGCGGTGTGAAGTCCATATGATCTTTCCAAAAAGATGTGGTTCACCCAAATTTGAAAACGGAAGTTTTTTTCCCCTTTGAGGGATGGGCTATGAATTGGGCCCATGGGCTGAATTCCTAATTGGGCCGTGCGAGTGAGTGGTGGGCTTCGCTTCTCTCCGCACACGTCCGTGTGCTCCGTCCGACGCTTCGCCCACTCCCTCGCTCGAGCACCGCCGTCCACTCCGTCCCATCCACTTTGTCGGCCACCGCTATTTGGACCCCTCCACGCCCGTGCGGTTCCCTCGGCCGCCCAAATCCATCCCCTCCGGCGCCCGTGAACGGGAAGGAGCTCAGCCCTCCGAACGAGCAGGAGGGAGCAGACGGCCGCCGTGGCGCCGCCCATCCTCGTGCGCCACTTTGCCTCCTTGAATCGCATCACCGACCGCAACGCTTCCCACGCCAGGGTTCGGACTCCGAGTTCCCGCTGACTGCGAACTCGCCCCACGCGCATCGCACCTCGTTGCGAGCTCCCGCGCGTGTCGCCTGCTCGCTGCAGGTCCGTTCCACATCCTTTTGGATCTCGGGTACATATACTGCATTTTTTTTTTTCTTTTATTGTCAGATTCCGTAAATAGCAAATTATGTTTACCGACATGTGTACTATCTGTCCATCACAATTGTCAAAATTGGTAGGGTAGATTTGTCAGGTTCCACAGTTTATTTATTGAATTTTGGTCATGAGGAGGCTGAACTGAGCAGATGCAACAATTTGCTTTAACGACAATCAATGAGGAACATTTTCACTTTTGTTGTAAGCAGTCAAGAACCTCCCCTCTAGTTCAGGATTATGATAAGCCAATTCACCATAGCTGGCTTCACCATTCTGAATTCTATTTTTCTTGCTGCAAACACAGTAGTTAATCACCATATTTAGTTCTAGACAGATAGCTTTTGGATTAACTAGATTCATTGTCTAACACAAAAATTAGGCTAATCTATCCTACCTGGTTAGCTAGCCTGGTTACTCTAACCCTGAATACAACCTAGTCCTAGTGTTCCTAGTTTGTATCCCCTATAGTTCAGTACCTGGGCTCTAGTGCTCAAGGACAACTGTCCAAAATTTAAGGTATCAGATATATGACCATGTTTTCTTATCATGCATATATTCTGATTGAATGGAACCATTTTTGCATCTCAAAAGATGCCACATATGTATAATGCATTGAGAGTAAGTAAAAGGGTCCTTTACAAGAATCAGCTAAGCATTCCTCTTTAAACACGTAGTGTTTATTCTTGAGCCTTAGTGATTCACAAGCAACAATCATCTTCCCCTCCAAATGGTGTCAAGAAGCTGCTGAATTTTTTTCAGATTTTTCTGATAACCGAGCGAAAAGTTATGTCTGTTTTACCAAAGATATCTCAAGTTATGATTTCTGGAAGGCACAACACGGCAGCGGTAGTTAGGGCAAAACGTCCCTAAACTCCAACACCGATCACAGGTATTCACCAGATGATGTAAGAAGAGCTGCGATGCAGGCGAAAGAACAGCGGCTGGCAACCTATCTAGGGTTCGCGCGGCGGCGAGAGATCACACAAGGCGGCTAGCGGGGACAAGTCGAGTAATATGGTGGCTTCGACTTGTTGTTTGGGAACAGTGGATAGGACAGATACGATTAAGATAAAACACACACAATGGACTCTAACACAATCTAACCAGCAACAAGACCTCGACCTGGACACAAAGTCAACACGACGAACTCTGAAACCGAAATATGCAAAGGCTATGGCGCGGAGAGGTGGTAGGACAGGAAACAATTATGGTTGTGGACTATGGGATGAAAACGAAACACGAACTAAGGGATAACTTCGAACCTGACGGTATATCTTAAGCTCTGATACCACTTGATGGGGTGATTCCTGATCTTTCGTTAGGTTACGGATAACTCTCGCTTTGAGCGGAACGCGACACACCGATCCGGCTTCAGATCAAAAGACCCGAACCCTGCAACCTCAGCACCATGAATCCTCAGGTTATCAACCGTGCCACCAACCGGTTGATCTCGCCAAGAAGGCTAATCCGTGCTGCTAAAAAATGAAGAACACAAGCAAGAACTCAAAAGAACGCAGCTCAGAAAGTTGAAACAAACTGCAGATGAATGATTAAGTTCTCAAGTTGGGGTTCCACAAACCGACGAACGGTGATTGTCAATGGACAGAATAATCTTAAGCAAAACCCAAACCTTAACTTGGGCGACGGCTATTGATTATAAAGAGTCTAAGATCGTGCAAAACCCCTGGACGCATCATTAATGGGTTCCAACACGATACAAGGCCCAAAGACCAAAATACGACGTCGCAGCGTCGGAACAGATTCTGGATATCAAATTGTTCGGATGATTTCCATTGACTCCGGATGAATTTGGGTCTCCAACAAGACTCATTGGAAAGGTCTTCTCATTATCTTTCTTTAGAGTCTAAGAACGTCCAATTCTGAGTCCGGACGCATCCTGGGCGTCCGATTTAGTATAGACGCTCCTGGACTTCAAAACGGATTCGAAGTCGACTTGGTCTGGGCCTCCACCTTGACTTGAGCGCCCTTGCTGGCCCTCCACGCCTCCAAGCCCTCCTCTATGTATCTCCCGGTTCTCTCCATGATTCCTAATCATAATATAATCATTAGGTAGTAATCTAATCACTAAATCATATAAAGAATTACTTAGGAACGAGCTCACCTGTAAATTTAATTGTCGCGCGCGAGCTCTTGTGATTGGACCTCGAATGTTCAGCGGAGGATCATTGAGTGTACCCGAAGGACTGCAGTCATCGAGCACTATTAAAAATTATTATCATCAGCCAGCGGCACTGAGCCTGAGCGCGACCTATACCATACTCGTACCAACAATAAAACGTTCACCGGTAGAGCCGGTTTGCCCTAGCGACAGCCGACAAGGTTAGAGTCAGAGCGCTCAGCTCCTTCCACCTGTCAACGCCTGAGTATCACAAAAAGCTTGGCCAAAAATCCTTTTTGGGTCGATCAGTGCGACGATTGCTGCAGCTTCTGCCTCGCGCACTGCGGGCCAAGATATGGGCTTTTCGGCCGGCCCTTGATGATTCGACCAGTTTCGCCAAGCGGTACTTTTCGGATGGTCTTTTTTATTTGTCGATTTCATGCGAGAAAATAGGGAACTTCTCCGAAATCTAAAATTACTTCTCGGATCTATTTTTTATCGGCGCACAAAGATTTAAATTTTAAAAACTTTAACTAACAATTAGAATAATATTTTTAACTATTATAATATAAATTTTATATGATTAGATTGGTAAAAAGCATAGTATCTAATAATTATAAGTTTATAATTATAAATAATACAATATAAAATAAATAATTGATTAAAATGTAATTTAGAAGACCGTATCTAACCTGTGTCAGATGTCCACATCTTAACTAACCAGCGGTGTGAAGTCCATATGATCTTTCCAAAAAGATGTGGTTCACCCAAATTCACTTTTGTTGTAAGCAGTCAAGAACCTCCCCTCTAGTTCAGGATTATGATAAGCCAATTCACCATAGCTGGCTTCACCATTCTGAATTCTGTTTTTCTTGCTGCAAACACAGTAGTTAATCACCATATTTAGTTCTAGACATATAGCTTTTGGACTAACTAGATTCATTGTCTAACACAAAAATTGGGCTAATCTATCCTACCTGGTTAGCCTGGTTACTCTAACCCTGAATACAACCTAATCCTAGTGTTCCCAGTTTGTATCCCCTGTAGTTCAGTACCTGGGCTCTAGTGCTCAAGGACAACTGTCCAAAATTTAAGGTATCAGATATATGACCATGTTTCCTTATCATGCATATATTCTGATTGAATGGAACCATTTTTGCATCTCAAAACATGCCACATATGTATAATGCATTGAGAGTAAGTAAAAGGGTCCTTTACAAGAATCAGCTAAGCATTCCTCTTTAAACACATAGTGTTTATTCTTGAGCCTTAGTGATTCACAAGCAACAATCATCTTCTCTGTACTGGACTACTGTTGCACATACCTCGGCCATGGCTCTCTCCAGTGTGACCGTGTGCTTGTCCATCAGCATTGGCTCATTAGATGCTTAGCTTGAACGGACCTAAAGCGGCTAACCCGAGCTTCTGTGCCTTTTTTTTAAACGCTGAGCTCTTGCGTTAACTAGTGTGCCCGTGTGAATGCATGATGGTAGGAGATTGCAACACGTCGGTCTCCAGCGATCCATCAATTTAGCAAACCAGTTAGCTCTTGGGCCTAACTCTATTTCTTAGCCACAATAGGATGGCCCTTATGGAGATAACAGGCTTATCAACCTATATCCCTTCACTTTTTCCCCAACCAGCAGTGTCGATGACAGACATTTTATTTCTATATAAATTCTAGCACTGCCAGAGGCTGGACACAAGAATTATGGGCCGACCGGGTCGAGAGATGCGGGTCGACACTCAACAAAAATGTGGTATGAAGGGGGTATACCCCTGTGGTACGAGAACCAAATATTTGGTACATGAACCCGAAGCATATGGGTCGATGACCTCGGTACGAAGCATGGAGTTTGTATGTACGTATTGCAGTGCTTGGCTTGTTGATTTGGGACCAAGGTTGAGCGGTAAATATTATTCATCAGTAAAATAATAAAATAAAAGAATAGCTGAGCCATTCCATGCAATCATGAGCCCATTATACAAATGGGCTGCAACTTCTGGCCCACCCAACTCATCTACACCTTCGTGATGCTGATACCCTATCCCAGACACCAAAGCAGCCGCCACCGGCCACTCTCATTCTCTCCTAATCTCATCGTCATCCCTCCACGCGCGTGGCTGGGTAGGACAGTTCTGGCTGCGATGTCAGCACAAGGAGGTGCAAGGACCAGCGATGAGCGTGGAGTGGCTGGGTGGGATGACGCCGGCAGTGACGCAAGGAGGCGCGAGGGGTGGCGAGGATCTTGAGCTTGGTTCTCCATTGCTGCCGTTGCCGGCGCCACCACTGCCGCAAGGAGCAACGAATTCCTTCGGGTAACTCTAGTTGCCAGACCATGTTTTCATGCTCCCGCCCTCCTCCACCCTCTTCATCTGGTCTAGGATTGGGGCTCATCCCTTCTTCATCTGGTGAGGATCCACGTGACCCATCCATAAAGCCTTGTTTGGCCTCACTATTTGCAGCCTATTTGGACTTTGAGTCAACTTTGTTTAATCAGATTACAGCCTCGTGGATCCTCACCAGATTACAGCCTTTGCTTAACCAGTCAACTTTGTTTAATTTTTTGGTGCAAGTTAATGTTGGTCTTAGGCTGTCATATTTCAGCCCACTAACTATCAATGTCCCATGTCTAACTGTGTTCAGGTGAATGCTCTGTTACTGGAGCTGCAGTACAGGACATCATGTTGTTCAATTTGAGGGTTACTTGATACCAGTGGCGGACGTAGTATTGTAATATTGGGTGTATAAATTATTTTTTTCTTTATTTTGTTCCTAATCATATCTATAAACAAAAATTTAACATCTACTAAATAATACTCATTCACACCTATAAACTCTAAAATTAGTCTTATAGAGGTGCTTATAGGGTGAAATTTGTGCGTACGTATATATGAGTGAGTGTGCGTGTGTTGTCACCGTTTGTGTCTGTACTGTGCAATTCGTAAAAAAAGTTTGACACTAAATATGTGATGTTACTTTCATAACTCACTTGGTGGCTACATATAAAATGAATACCCAAATCTACATATGTATTTATAGTGGCAACTTTCTATACTTTTTCATATTTCTCCCTTATGTTTATTTATTTCTTATTTTTTTCTTATTATACAAAATATCTAGATCTGGAGTATTTCATGCAGATCTTATTTGTATTTATCTATTCTCTAATGTAAAATATAATATTGTATTGCTTGAAGTAGAATAATTATATCCTATATATATAATTGATGTTTATCTAGAAAAATTCAGAAGTAAAAGTTTCTTATTGTATAAGATACTAGGAAGGTAAATGGGTCAACCCCTAACATTATTCTACTATAAGAATATTTTTATCCTTTTAATAAAATATTATTTTTTCTACTATAGAAGTTATTTCTAATCCAAAAAAAATATTCTTCTACAGAGGAGTAAGTAAAAAAATGTTCTACCTATAAAAAACAACTATTTGCTCTTTTAACTAGTGTCAAGTAAGAGTGACAATATTCTTAGTTTATTAATTATATATTTGTTACTTGTACAATATTTTTTTGAATGCATATTTGTTTTCGTGGCCGACCTATTTCTATTTCTATCTGGTCATGTCAAGTTTTCTTTTGCTTTGCTTTATATTGATATTTTTTCTTTCAACTCGGATGCCATTGTTTTTGTTGAAGTTTTTCTATGGACTTAGCACCTCTATGCGTCTATACTTTCCTCGTGTCTCACTGATGATAAATACTTGCTTAACCAAATTTATTACGGTCTATAAAATGTGACTATTCTAATATGCTAAAGTATTTTGTAACCTAACCTTTAACCCTTATTACAACATAAAAGTCCTTAGAAAGTAAATTATAGAACAAAAAAGAGTGCTAGGAAGGCTTAACAGGCGATATTGAATTGTCGGTACTCTTTATTAGTTTTTATTGGAGCACATAAGATAAATTTTTAATGAGTTCATACCAATTTTTTATTGTGGTTAGCAATATTCTTAGTTTACGGAAATTGTTGTTCCATGTTTAGGACAAAAATATTTAACATTCATTTAGAAAATTATCACAAAGAGACAACTATTTTATTTTAAAAAAAATATTATTATAGATGTTCTCGTAAAAGTGGCTTCTAGCTTCAATAAAAAATATTCAATTTTAAAGAAATATAAAAAATTCCATTTACTTATTATCATAAATATCACTATTATTTATTTTATTTAAAATAATGTTGTACTATCCAATAAAAATGTTCGAGAATAGATATAAAATCAACAAAGAGAGAAAAATAAAAATATTCAAAAAAACTGTGAGTGTTTAGATATTAGAAAATGAGAAATAAGATAAAAAATAAATTAATGATTAGAATTAAATTAGATATATAAAAAATAGACGGATAATCCTACCCCTAGTGGATCAAACACCGCTACCTAGGATTTGGATATCGAGTGGCTCGACTCAACTCGGCTTTCGGCTCGGTGCGGCTCGTTAAGATAACGATAAGCTAGCTTCTTTCGGCTCGTTATACCTAACGAGCTAAAAAGCTAGCTCGGCTCGGCTCGAAAAAAGCTCGAGCTAGCTCGTTTGGCTCGCGAGCTAGGGATAAAAGTATAAAATAAAGACTACCATACATTTTAATGAGTTAAAGTGATATAATACATATTTATCCATCATAAATACTTACCAATAAGCATTATACATATACATACAATAAAGTATAAATTAGTTCTATCATATGCATACATATGTATACATATACTGAGCTTTTCTTTTATGAAGAAAGCTCGTTCGGCTTCATGAGTGGCTCACGAGCTAGCTTGAATTGGCTCGTTATAGCTAACGAGCTTAAATCTTGGCTCGGCTCAGCTTGTTATCTTAACGAGCCGAGTCGAGCTGAGAAGCCAGCCATGAGCCGAGCGAGGTAACGACGTTCGAGTTTTGCGTCCAGCCCTACCGCCACCCTTGTTGTCGATGCAACCTGCCTCTCGTTCTGTCTCTCTCGCTCTCCTCTCGTTCTCGGATGACTGGTCGGCCGCCGCCGCCGCCGCCGCCCTAAGCCAGACGCTGAGGCTTTGGTTGATCTTTTCGCCGGCGACGAGCACCCACCAGGTACTCCCACCCCATCTCTTCCCTTTCCTCAGGTACTCCCACCCCATCTCTTCCCTTCCCTTATGCTGTGCGAGGCTGAGTACTGGAACCCTAACCTAAAGCTATTTAGCCATTTGATTTGACAAGCCTCCTAACTTCGAAGTTTTTCCAGAAATTATTGGGTGTACATGTGTACACCCATGTCCCTTCACTGGATCCGCCCCTGCTAGATACTCGTTTCCTTCTGTTTGCAATCATGAGGATGTTAGCGATAAGAGATATATCCAGGACTGTTGCTGCAAAAGCCAATATGGTTATGGCACTGAAGCTGTGCAGGAGGCTATCAGGATTTATTGCTGGTGCAAATTCTAGATGTAATAGGCTATGTGATGTTGATAAGTTTGCTTTACTGTTCCAAAACTGCACAGATGTGAGGTCTCTGAAGAAGCTGCATGCTCGCATTCTGACACTTGGACTTGGTAGTGATGTTATTCTTGGCTCTGAAATTCTGATCTGTTATGCTAGTTTAGGTGTCCTGTGCAAGACAAGACTTCGTTTCCAAGGCTTCTTAAATGATGATCTTGCCCAGTGGAACTCAGTCATGGTTGGCATTTTTAGAGCTGGTTATCCTGAGGAAGCTATTCTTTTGTACAGAGCATTGAAGTTGCGTCAGATTGGCTTGGATGAGAAAACTTTTACTTTTGGCTTGAAGAGCTGCACTGAACTCCGAAATTTGTTATTGGGCAAAGGAATGCATGCAGACTCACTGAAGCTTGGCCTCAGCAGGGATAAATTTGTTGGTTCTTCTCTTGTTGGGTTATACTCTAAGCTTGCCAGAATGGATGATTCACAGAAGGCGTTTGAAGAGATTCTGGACAAGGATATCGTTTCTTACACCTCAATGATCACTGGTTATTCTGAAAATATGGATTCTACTTCATGGAATGCATTTGAAATTGCCAGTGACATGTCGCGGAGCAACTTGGAAGTAAACCGTGTGACTCTGATTAGCTTACTGCAAGTTGCTGGTAATCTGGGAGCAATCAGAGAAGGGAATTCGGTACATTGCTATTCAATAAGGAGAGGTATTGGTATCTCAGATGAAGTTCTAGGGACGAGCCTTGTTCACATGTACATGCAATGTAGAGCTTACCAATTAGCATCTGCTGCCTTGAAGAATTCGGTGCAATCTGTGGCTTCCTGGAATGCAATGCTTGCTGGTCTTGCTCGAACCGGACAGAGTGGAAATGCAATCCACGAGTTTTCTGTCATGCTACATGAGCATAAGGTAGTTCCAGATTCTGTAACCTATGCAAATGTAATATCTGCTTGTGCTGAGCTATGCAATTCTGGCTATGCTGCTAGTGTTCATGCCTACCTAATTAGAAGATATATTCCTCTAGATGTAGTTTTGGCCACAGCTCTCATCGAGGTATACTTGAAATGCACTAGAATTATGAGATCCAAGCATCTCTTTGATCAATTGTTGGTTAAAGATGTAGTCTCCTATAACACCATGATCTGTGGTTATCTCCAAAATGGCATGGTCAATGAAGCTATTGCGTTGCTCAAAGAAATGGTGGTAGAATGTGTGGCACCAAATTTTGTGACCATTCTTAATCTGCTTACAGCTGTCGCTGATCACAAAGATTTTGTTAGAGGGAGGTGGATTCACGGATTTTCAATTAGACATGGTTTTTGTTCCAATGTTGACATCGCAAATCAAATTATACGTATGTATTCTGGTTGTGGAAAGATTACATCATCAAGGATTGTATTTGCTTCATTGGAAAAGAAAAATTTAATATCATGGACTGCCATGATGATGGGATGCTTATTCTGTGGACATGGGGGTGAAGCAGTTGAATTATTTCAATTATTAATGCAGCAACATGGCAATAAGCCTGATTCTGTCACTGTTATGACTGCAATTCAGGCTGTTTCTGAGCTTGGACATTTGAAAGGTGTAAAGCAAATTCATTGTTTTGTCTACCGTGCCTTGTTGGAGAAAGATACAAAGACCATAAATTCCTTGATAACTGCATATGCGAAATGTGGAAGGTTAGATTTATCAGTAGGTTTGTTCTTAAGTTTGGAGCACAGAGACCTAGATTCATGGAATTCTATGATCAGTGCTTATGGGATGCATGGATTTTATAATAAGGTACTTGAAATGTTTAGGCTGATGGTAGAAGAAAACATCAATCCTGATGGGTTAACATTTTCTTCAGTGCTTTCTGCATGCAGTCATGCTGGTTTAATTAAGGAGGGTTTGCATATTTTTCAGTCAATGACTTCAATGTATTCAGTTCTTCCACACGAAGAGCATTATGGTTGCATTGTTGATTTATTGAGTCGAGCAGGGCATCTTGAAGAAGGATACAATCTCATTAAGTTATCTACGTTAAATGACAAATCTAGTGTACTTTGTGCTTTACTCTCTGCATGCAGAACTTATGGAAATACAATGCTTGGGCAGGTTATAAGCAATGAGCTCCTTGAGGTTGGACAACAGAATCCAGGAACTTATGCTTTGATTTCAGAAGTATTTGCTCAGAAAGGACAATGGGACAAATCAGCTAATATAAGGAATAGAGCAAAAGAAAATGGGTTGAGAAAACTTCCTGGTTCTAGCTTGATCGAATCAGTGGAGCAAGCTAACAAGGTGTGTTAGACAGGTGTAAGAACATCACATGTAATTGGTCCTTTTATCATGCATTTGAACCACCATTCAATCTCAATGTGGCGCACAATTTTGTTATGCACTGAAAGCCTGAACCATTTTAAAGGAAAATGCAAGGTTCACAGTTCCTTCACCAAACACGCATACACATGCTCTATTGGCTTCTTATGAGGAAAAATGAGATGATCTCAGATGAATGTCCAGTTTGAACATGCTTATTGTTTCATTCCTTCAAGGATCAAGGCAGTGATGTTTGAGAAGCACAAGTAGTAGACAATGGTATGATTGCACATGTTTGGCTTGATATTTCTACTTTACATTATTTCTCTTATTGGGTCTTGTTGTAAAATAAAAAATAGATGTCAGAATATTGGCATTTTCTGAAAATTATTTGACCAATAAACACTTGAAATGACCAATCAAAAACATGTCAGTTGCAGTAGGGATTGTTTTTTGTTTTCAGATTTAAACTTATATTGGTTGTACAAAATTGGATCTTGCAATTTCTGAGTTCTTATCCTGTTGCCCTACCTAAGTACTTATGATTCTTACAGCCCAATGTATGACATGCCGATGCCTTTAGCAAGATACAATTTAGTTCATGTTTCATGCCATATATTTTCTGATGATGATTTCTTCATTGTACTAGTGGGCACACTTTTTTCTTACTGGGAAAAGGGAAAGACTGCTAACTTGGATGTAGGAATATCATTCACAAGGAAGGTTACATGAATACATTACTGGGTTACACAAATCTATGTGCTCAGCACTGGAGGGTACGAAGAACCAGATATGTCTGGTTTTTGGCTTTCTGAAGAGGTTTGTGACACAAGTACACAGCTTTACTGCCCAGAACTGCTTTACTCAACTTTACCGTTCTAGTTGGGAGCCTGTCAAGTACTCAAGTGTGTATGTTTTTACATTCACAGATTGGCCAGAAAAAGAAAGAAGGCTGGAGAATACCATCCACCAGTTGGGAAATGGTATCTAGTTTCATGTGAGGACCAACATTTTCTGTGGATGCATATATTAAGAACCAAACATCTATTGATTTACTTACTAGGTATGAAGGGCTAACTAAGAAATAGTAATTGCTAGTTGCCAGGACTAACATCTAAGATTTTCTTGCTAGGGTTTGAAGGCCCAACTAAGAATTATCATGCAAGCATCTCTAGATTTGCTCACTAAGTTAGAATTTTACTTTTAACGAGCTGTTGTCGTTAAACTCAATCCATTGTTTGTCACAAATTAAATTCCATCAGTTATTGAAGTAGCTAACTCCATGATGTAAATACAAATTACAAATAAAATTATGTACAGGAAGTGTGAAAGAGAGCTTAAAAAGCGCCACAGGCTCGAAAAGCCAATTTAGAAGCAACACTACAAACCAGTCTGAATCCTTGTCCCATATATCCATACGTGACTGAGGCTTATGCCATTATCTTGAAGTTCTAACTATTCTGAAGAATCTGAAGAACCGTTGCTTATTCCATCTAACCCATTTTTTAGCAGAATGTTCCATCTATTCTTTAGTGTGTGATGAATCCTTTAAAACTCACACACCTTGATCTGCTATTGTTTAGTGATACTCAGCCAGTAACAACTGAGTTCTATTTTGCAACTGCCTGGTTAGTGGGCACTTTGTCAACTGAGCTCTATTGTTTTGTGCGTGCAGATGAAATAATTGTCTTGTGGTGTTGTGTCCAACTGGATAGAAACATATTTCTCACAGTCTGAAAATCGGTGATATTTCGCACTTCTGCAGTGTGAAATATAGCAGCTCGACAAACATATTTCTCACAGGCTCAAAATCGGTGATAATTTGCACTTCTGCAGTGTGAAATATAGCAGCGCGAAGAATGATTTGGCTAATTCTTTATATCTCTGCAGAAAGGAAACTGAGCTAGCTCAGTTGGTTAAGGTATGCATGTATGCCCAAGACCACCTTAGAAGTCCTCGTCACCCAAATTTGGGTCCCTATTTTCTTCTTTAAAAAAATAAAGTACCACCTAGTTCCTCCTAGGTTGGTCTAGTTTTTTTATATATCTCTGCACATTTCGGCGAACTTTTCCCACCAACACATATATTGTATATATTGTCTTGCATTGTCTTGATTGCTGGTTCTTTAGTGTTTTGTTGTGGGGTGTCATGTTGGATTGCAGTTAGTTTTCTTTCAATTTCAGTCCTTCCCCTCTGATTTTCTTTTTGCTTCCATTGTTTATTCAGGCCATGATATCCATTGGTTTGGTGGAACGGCAGAGGTACCAAAGGAAATAAGCACTATTATGGTTGTTTTTTGAGGAATCTGGAGGGGGGGCCAGTGCAAACTTAAACTGACGCATTGGTAGCAGAGGTAAGAGGCTGTTGTAACGGAAAAGGCTAATATCAGTGGGGTTTCATGTCCCTGTTTTCAGGACTCACGGATATTGTGAACAGTAGAAACAAATTTCATCCTCATAGAACTCACTTCATCCTTTGAAACTTGGATTATCTGTCCATTTAAGCTACGCCATGTCCGCTTATGTAATGCCCATGAAACTCCTATTGAAACGACTAGCCTAATTAAGTAACCATATTCGTGGACAAGTGTTATCTGAAATTCTGCAGAGATAAATTGGAATGAATGGTTACTTAGTAGGAACACGATGATTGCACAAAGTGTTATCTGAAATTACAGAGATAAATTGAAATCAATGGTTACTTAGTAGGAACACAGGTGTGATAAACAAGGACAAATAGCGCCTTGGTCCTGCATCAGTATCACCAGCGCCAAAACATGCTGTACCAGGTACTTCCGCATGCTGGGCCTTGCACTAGGCAGCGGATGGGAGCACAGGAGGCCTAGCTAGCAGCTTCAGCACGAGCGAGGGCCATCTAGCTCAAACTTGCTGGACAGCCGTGGATCCGCCGCCTCCGATCCAGCCGCTGTGGCGCTCGCTCGAGCACCCAGTCGAGTCGAGTCGCCGAGTCGACTCGACAGCACCACAGGCACCTCCAGGAGGAACACGTCGGCCAGCGGCGTGGCCTTCCCTTCCCGGCCATGGTGCATGGGCGCATGCGGATGACTCCAGGAATCAACATCCGTCAACGGACGACTCCATGCGGCATGAGTCCGTCAAACAATGCCATCTCTTGGTTCGGATGTTGGATCGGATCATTCCGGACCGGTCCGTTCTGCAGACCAAACGCTCGCCTCTAACCTCTCCGGGCTGAACTCCTCCGGTGGGGCGTCAGGCCAGCTCGCCGGCCGGATCCCTGCCGATCGCCCAGGCGTTCACGTAGACCCGCGTCTTGGCCGGCACTCCGTAGTCGCCGCCGATCTGGATGTGCCGCATCGTCTCCCTCGGCAGCAGCAGCGCCGCCGTAAGGTCTCCTTCACCACCGTCCTGAGGTAGGCGAGCTTGGACACGTCGTCCGCTTGCACCCTCTCGTTCTCGTTGCCGCCCACGGCGGCCCTGATCTCGGCCTGCGCCTTCTTTAGCACGGCCGGGGGCTCCGACATCGCCCACAGGATCGTCGCCGCGTTCGTGTCGATGCCAGCGATGAACATCATCATATTTTTTTTTATTTGTTCATTTTCAAAATATATGTACCCAATGAGGCCATGATGATGCGTCATGCATGTCGAATTGAATCAAGTAGATAGCTAGCGATCGACCGTACAAAGATTATTATGGCCTTGGCGTGGTGTCTCTGGTGAAGCTGAACGTGCCAACACTCTGCTTCTTCTAGAGGCTGATGAGGACGTCGATGAGGTCGCCCCACCGTTCTCAGGCGGCTAGGGTCCAGGTGCTGCTCGATGGCCGTCTCGAAGAAGTCGTCGAGCTGCCTGAAGATCCGGTCGTCGCGACGAAGCCGGTGAGGCGTGGCCGACAGCGCTGGGTAGCAAGTCCTCCGCGGAGGAGCCGGAGTCGGACAGCTTGCATCTCCATGGCATCGTCGAGCGCGTGCTGCTGGAAGCTGTTGTTGTGGGAGAACTTGTCGCTGCCGTAGATGTATCTAAAAATACTAAAATGTCTTATAATTTGGAATAGATTTTTTAGCATATAATTCGGAATAGATTAAATAAGTAGGAAGAAAAACAACCATGCTTATGCATCTTCCTGCTGCCTCCCTCCAACAAGAAAACGATTTTGAAATATTTGCATGCTCACCATGACCATTTGTTTCCACGACGTTGAAATATTTTGCAGAATTTTCTCAAACATCTGGATAAGAATCGGCACATCAATTAATTCAAATGGGCATATATCAATTCAAATGGTACGGTCAAGCAGACGTATTAGATGGGCCGGACTAATAATCTGATATGCATGGGACATGCATGATGCTTTCTACGCACCTTTCTCTGTTCTTACGCGGCCATAAACTCCTGGTGTTGTTGGACTTCCTAGATAGCTATCAGTGTTAAGTAGACACATGACCAGTACTGAGCCATCATCCTAATTACACAAGTTAATAACGACGCAATTTTCTGACATGTCACATCAGTTAAGAAAGAGAGAGTGGAAGTATAATTAAAGGCCTGTTTGGATCACAACTGGATTATTATAATCTAGCGTCATATAATAAATCTTTTGTTTGAATCAAAATTTAATTATGTAATCTGATTATGTATTATAATCACCGATATCAAACAGGGTGCACTCTGCACTCCGCACCTATATGAATGACTTCTAAATTCTATAACAATCGTATGCCTTCACTTTGTATATAAGACAAGACTAAGACGTTAAGGTGTGAAGTTAGGGATGCATTTTGTCGAAGAGGACCCAACATCAAAACAATTTAAATATTGTAGCCCATTCTAAATTACAATTCATTTTTTTTTGCTTTGTCCTAAATTAAACTTTTGTCCTAAAATTAAACTTCACTAATTTCAACCAGTTTTTTAGAAAAAATATATAAACATGTACATATATTGAAATAAATAGACTATCCATACACATGTAATGGAGAATTTAATGAAACTAACTCAGATTCTTTGATGTTCAGTACTTTTATGAACTTTATCAAAGTTATAGAAGCTTGACTTAATAAAACTAACAGGAGCTATACTTAGAATAGACGGACTAGTTAATTATGCTGGACATAATGCGTTCCACAATTAACATATCACCAAAAATAGTGAACCAGTATGATTTTCCCCACCGTTAGCCACTGCCATATCTGTAGCTCTTTGGGATAACTAGAAGCCCACAAGACACAGCCATATCTCAAAACAAGTCCGTCCAAGAAAAAAAGGGTTAAAATTTAGCACCAAATTCGTGTTAGCAAAGTGGTCATTGTTTCCAAACTTTCTTTTTTAAGAGAAAAATGAAAAAAATGAAGGAAAAAGGCATCGTTGTCTAAGCGACGAATGTAGCCTTAAGGTAGATGCCACATGAGCAGTCATCTCTTTACAAAAAAAATGAAATGAAGAAAAGAAATACCCAGTCATCTCCCAAGCCTCAATGTGGCCAGACTGCAACAACTCACAATGAAATTAATAGGTTTGGAAAACTCGCATGAATCTCTCTATCAGAGTTCCTGTATGTAAGTACGTTCACGGTGCAAAAAGAAGAGAAGAGAAGACAGCATTTGATCTTCGTCTCATCGTCTGATCCATAAAAGCAGCATCACTCTTTATGGAATCCAGCCTGTACAGAAGTAGACAGTCAACACACGTAGTGTTTATTGTTGAACTTTGGAGCTCTCTGTATTTGACCAGAAACAGCAGCTAAGTCCTGGAAATTTCTCCTTTCAAAACCTGCCTCCTGTTCGAACTAAAAAGTAGTACAGTTTTAATTAACATCTGATAGACAAATTAAGCAGCAATATGATGGTCAAGAGACAGATATTAGAAGAAAGACAGTGTATCATTGACTCCAGCTAACCATGTTAAATATGAGCAGTGATCCTGAATGGATTAGTGTCCTTGGTCACATAAGGACACGACCATAGAGGAGAACGAAGAAGTATCCTTGGTCTTGGTCATAAACAGACGCTTTCTTCATGCCTAACTAAGGACACAACCATAGAGGGGAAGTGCAGCTTGGTCTCATCAGACCTCGAGAAGCAGTTTCCTCATCAGGCCAACCACCTGTTCAGACTTCAGCCATGGCAACCTTCATGATCTTGCTATTACTATCACTGCTTCCTCTCCACTCGAGTGCCGCGCCTCGCGACAATCTACCACTGGGATCCTCGCTCTCTGTCGAGAAGCAGCAGACCGACGTTCTGCAATCGCCTGAAGGCACTTTCGTCTGTGGCTTCTACAGCATCTATGAAAATGCCTTCACCTTCTCGATTTGGTATGCCAACTCGGCGAACAAGACGGTCGTCTGGACCGCGAACCGTGGCCGCCCCGTGCATGCCAAGGGGGCGGTGGTCACCCTGCGGAAGGATGGCACCATGGTTCTCACGGACTACGACGGCACAGTGGTGTGGCAAGCAGAAGGGGACCTGGCGGGCGTGCAGTATGCCAGGCTCCTGGACACTGGGAACCTAGTCATGGTGAACTCCAGTGGCATGGTTGTGTGGCAGAGCTTCGATTCACCAACAGACACCCTCCTGCCGACCCAGCACATCACTTCAACTACAACGCTGGTTTCCACCACTCCTCTGCATGCCCCAGGTCCCTACATATTCCATTTCACGGATTCATCAATACTGTCCCTCATTTATGATGATGCCGGTGTCCATGAGATATATTGGCCAGACCCTGACAAAGGAGAGTACCAGAATGACAGGAATCGGTATAACAGTACAAGGCTTGGGATTATAGATGATACTGGCAGATTTTTTTCAAGTGATTTCGCCAACCAGCAGCCACTTGTTGCCTCTGATGAAGGCGTTGGGATCAAAAGAAGGCTTACTCTGGACCCTGATGGTAATCTCCGACTCTACAGCTTGAATGATTCAGACGGCAGATGGTCGGTTACCTGGATCGCAGTGTCTCAACCTTGCAATATCCATGGCTTGTGTGGTCCGAATGGGATCTGCCACTACTTTCCTACGCCTACATGCTCTTGCCCACCAGGTTATGTGATGAGTCACCCTGGTAACTGGAGCCAAGGCTGTAAACCTGTAGTTGACATTGTCTGTACAGATGAGCAAGTGCAACCTGTCAAGTTCTTGCGACTTCCAGGCACTGACTTTTGGGGATCTGATCAGCAGCATGCTGAGCCTGTATCCTTGCAGGCTTGCAAGAACATATGTAGGAGGGACTGCACCTGCAAAGGCTTTCAGTACCAGCAAGGAACAGGGACATGCTATCCAAAGGCATTCCTTTATAATGGGAAGGCATACACGGGACCTACAATATCAACGCCCATGATGTATCTCAAGCTACCAGCGGGCGTGAATATTTCAGGCATTTCAGTTCCCCAAACCAATGTGCTTATTTCACCAAGAAAGCAACATCCTGACTGTGGCCAGATGAGCGCATCAATGATGGAACTGTTTCCGGAGATTCACAAGTCCAGTCAGGGGGAAGCAAAATGGTTTTACTTCTATGGGTTTGCAGGTTCAATTTTTGTTCTTGAAGCCTTCTTCATTGCATCCGCATGGTGCTTTGTCTTGAGATGGGAGTTAGGAGTGTCTGAAATACAAACAGTTGAGGAAGGCTACAAGGCCATGACCAGTAATTTCAGAAGATACAGTTATAAAGAGTTGGTTAAAGCAACAAGAAAGTTCAAAGATGAGCTTGGAAAAGGAGGCTCAGGGATTGTCTACAAGGGAATTTTGGATGACAATCGAGCAGTTGCTGTTAAGATGCTGGAAAACGTAAGGCAATGCGAGGAGGAGTTTCATGCAGAACTGCGCATAATTGGGAGGATTAATCATATGAATCTAGTAAGGATATGGGGGTTTTGCTCTGAAAGCTCACACAGGATGTTGGTCACCGAGTATATTGAGAATGGATCATTAGCTAACGTGCTATTCAAAGATTACGTTCTGCTAGAGTGGAGACAGAGGTTTAATATTGCGTTAGGTGTGGCAAAGGGTTTGGCTTATCTTCACCATGAATGTCTTGAGTGGGTAATACACTGCGATGTGAAGCCAGAGAACATACTGTTGGATCGGAATCTAGAACCTAAGATCGCTGATTTCGGATTGGCGAAGCTGCTGAACAGAGGTGCCTCCAACCAGAATGTGTCAAGAGTTCGAGGAACCATAGGTTACATAGCTCCAGAGTGGATAAGCAGCCTGCAGATCACGGCCAAGGTTGATGTGTATAGTTATGGGGTTGTGCTTCTTGAGCTAGTCTTGGGAAGACGAGTTCTCGACATGGCTCTAGGTGCTAATGAGGAGGTGCATAAGGTGCTTAGGAAGTATGTAGCCATGCTAGCTCTTATGTTGGATAAAGAGGAACCCTCTTCAATTGCTGACGTTGTGGATCGCAGGCTGAGTGGCCAATTCAACTACATGCAGGTAAGAACACTGATCAAATTGGCTGTATCATGCTTGGATGAAGACAGAAACAAAAGGCCAATGATGGAATCTGTAGTGCAAATGCTCCTTTTAGCTGATGAATCGTGTAGCATGTGCTAGGATGACATTCTACATAATTGAATTGCCCAAGAGGTGGAAACATTAAGCAGGGACGAGAACTAATGAAGTATAATTTTCTAGCCTTCATTGTGTTTGTGTGTCTGTGTGCCTGTTTATGTGTATGGTTAAGTACTATTCTCAAATAGTGTATGATTATGTACTGCTATCGACTAAAATTTCTCCTGTTATCTTCTTAATTTTTTTTTCTGCTATTGATTGCTGATGTTGCTTGCACATTTCTTATATAGGTATTGTGCCTGCACTCTTTTCATTATTTTACTTATGTGCAACCCCTTTTATGAAGAACAAAGCACATCTCTAGGTGAATTGACAAAAAATAAGGAAAAGAGTTGCAGGCATTATAAAAGTAGTTTGAAACTATTCCAGCTATAATCATTTTCATGTTTGCACAAAAAAAAAAAAAGAGAAACTAAAATTCACAATCCAAGTAAATGAAATAATAATACTATACAAGTACATAATCTGTTATGAGCGAGTTTGCACTCCTGCAGTAGAAAAGAAAATAGCTACAGAGTATAAAATCTGGAGGATGAAAATGAAGGGAAATGAAATATGTGGAGGTTTAGTACCAGAAAAAAAACATGTTGCTGGAAACAAGATCACTATCTAATTAAAGTAAAACAACAGTAAATTCATATTTAAACCTATCCTTCCTTTTAAATATAGGCTGACATATAAATTCTCCAAGATTCAAACATGCATAACATGTTCAGATATGCAAATGGGAGAAACATTGATGCAAAATCATCTGTCAAGTAGAACAAGTTTCCTTATATCATATATGTCTCTTGTACAATGTAGATGTGAATGAACTTAATATAAAGCTAGAGAAAACCCCACAGCTTTTCCACGTGCAACATGTCAGTAGGCCATCCGTGGAGCAGGGCAGGTGATTTATGTGATTCGTGCTTTGCAAATATAGTTAGTGGAAAAAGTCTACTTCACCCCCCCAACCCCAACTATGGGGGGTGGACTACATAACCCTCCAAACTATGAAACGGTCTAATTTACCTCCTGAACTTTCCAAAACCATCTATTTTACCCCCCAGGCGGTTTTCAAACAGCGGTCTTGCTACAGTAACAGGGGTTTTGCTACAGTAACCACGGGTTGCTACGCTGCTGGTGGTTTTGTCTTTTCCTTTTTTATTTATTTTCGCTGAATCTTTGAAAAATCATTATAAATCATAGAAAAATCGTAAAATGGAAAATCCAATTTTGTTAGACTCCACATGAGTAGATCTACACATTGAACATATAATTTGGTGTGCTTTAGTATAAAATTTTTGCTAGTCTTTTTCTTTTATATTTATTTTGGCTGAATATTTGAAAAATTATAGTAAATCATAGAAAAATCAAAAATAGAAAATTATATGTTCACTGTGTAGATCTACTCATGTGGAGTCCAATAAAATTGGATTTTCCATTTTTATGATTTTTTGTGATTTATTATGATTTTTCAAATATTCAGCAAAAATAAATTAAAAAAGGAAAAGACAAAACCACCAGCACTGTAGCAAACCCGCGGTTACTGTAGCAAAACCCACAAAACCGCCGTTTGAAAACCGCCTAGGGGGTAAAATAGACGGTTTTGGAAAGTTCAGGGGGTAAATTAGACCGTTTAATAGTTTGGGTGTTATATACTCCACCTCCCATAGTTGGAGGTGAAGTAGACTTTTTCCTATAGTTAGTAGTACATTACAGTTTTTTTTTACACGTTGAAGAAGATTTGGCACTTATGTATGGTCGGTGGGGTGGATAGGGTCAAGTCTGTTGCTCACAAATATAACTGTGCATTTTTTTTCAAAAACAGAAACCAGTATAAGTTATCTTATATCAATATGAGAATCAAAGATTTGGTATTGTAAAGGCAAACATTCAGTTACAAGATAAGCAATATATACAGCCAAATAGAAACTTATATACTAGCTTTGATGCAAAGCGAATATAGTATTTAGATTGTGGAAGAGCTTCTATGATCAAAGTAAGTGGTTGAGCAGGATGCTACTTTGTTCCTCTTCCTTAGCTGTAATGACTTATTTTTGCTGAATGTAAATCAGACACAATAACTAAGCATCAAAACAATGACTGGAGAAGTGCTTTTAGTAATACTGTAAAACAACTTACTATATGCATTACAATTCACAATAATTTGCAATGCAAGTCTATTTAAATAAGCTAAACCTTGATACATATATCTCAGTAATTTGCAGTACAGCTTGGTGTGCATGATTGGTGCTGTGAATTAGGGGCATTGATATGATAATAAAATCCAAGAAATTAAGCATGGTTCAATGTTGAACCCGGGAAAATCGGAAAGGTTTATACCATAGCAAAGTTCACTATGGTAACCTTGATACATAGATCTCAATAATTTGCAATACAACTCGGTGTGCATGATTAGTGCTGCGAATTAGGGGCATTGATATGATAATAAAATCCAAGTAATTAGGCATGGTTCAATGTTGAACCCGGAAAAATCGGGAAGGTTTATACCATAGCAAAGTTCACTACGGTGCATAATTGCCTTTTACCATCATTTCAATGTGAAGAACAAGAGGTGCCAGATTGCTCATGTAGCGTGACAGTTTGCAAGACGCAAGAATGTGCATTTTTTTGGCTCAAAGCACAAAAGAGGGAAGTCTGGGCTCACTGGAACGAACAGTTATTACCAGCTGATAAATTAAGCAAGAGGTTATCAACTTATCAAAGATCGTGTCCCCAGTCCGATGGTGAAAGCAAAATCGTGAGACAAGATACCGTGAGGGAGCTCTAAACATAAAAAGAGCACTCATTTGGCCATTTCGTCGAACGCATGACATGCATATTCGTAGGGAGGCCATCAGGCCAAGCACAGGAGGACAAAATCCAAATTGAAACTACTTAGCTATGATGTGATCACATCACCTGCTCGAGTGGGAGGAGATCGACGCCCGGCCTCTTCTTTGTCCCAGCCGCAGCACAAGCAAGGGAATCTGCCATCTTCTCCAAGACGTTGTACGGGCGTAAGGAACATGTAGGGAGGCTGAGGCAGTGGAGATAGGGTCGGAAAAGCCAACGCGCACAGCGCCTCGCCGCCGGCGTTTCGCCCGCATGCTTCGACGCCTTTCTCGCAAGCACCAAAAGCAGAGCAGGCAAGCCATGGTGCGGGGAGAAGCGCGAAGCGCGTATCGGCGGTATCTGTTGCCGTAACGGCGATAGCTCAGTTTGTCGTTTGGTTGACTCGTAACGTTATCAGACGGCTTTCTTCCATGGCGAGCTCAAGAGTGGAGGAGCCATGACATGATGAATCCAGTGCACGTTGCGTGCAGTGAATATTAGACCAATTTAATTTAGAAAATAATAGACGATGTTGTCAAAAAAATTAGAATAGACGAGGGAGTATAAATTTAAAAAATAGAAAAAATATCTATTTCTCGTCTGTTTTTCATTTCTATCCCTGCTGCAAAAGATAGGGATGGAAATGGATATTTAGACCTCCGAATCATCTAAATCCGTATTCGTTAAAGCTTACAATTCACATTCATATTCGTTTATAATGTGATACTAAATGAATGTATTCCAATTCATTTTTTGGTATTTTTCTCTATCCGGTTTTAGATCTATATTTGACAAAAGTATAGAATATCCGATTTGCACTATGTCCGCGAAGAACAAAGTACGATACTGAATCTATTTAAAAGTTTTCTCCCGATGACTAGTGAATAATTATTTAATTTTATTATTATTAATGATGCATTCAAATTATTTAGTAGATTCATTGATATTATATACTAAAACATTTAATATTAATTTAATGCTATAATGTACATTAAATAAATATTAAATTAATTTTAAACATAATATATGTTTTGCAAATTATTTTTATATTCTAACTTATTGTTTCCCAATGTAATTTTTTTTAATTTCATGATAAATATTATATAAATAATGATTGAATCATAGTGAGGTATTTTTTTGTATTATATAAAATACATAATTTATTCTCTACTTGTGTAATAATTTGAAATTATAAAAACTATGATAAAGCAAAATGGCTACTTGTTCTACCACTCTTATTTAAATTTCTTTATTTAATCTATTATTTTATTATCATTAAAGTTAGTTCACTTCGATATTGGAGGATTATTAGATGTGCGCTTTGAATTTTTTTTTTTCGCTTCGGTTATCGACAACTTTTTTTTTAAACTTGGTTATCGACAACTTAGTACTCTCTTCGTCTTATAAAACATGTAAATCTTATTTTTCGAGGCCACATTAGTAAAAGTAAGAAATTAGAATGTGCTCTTGCTTTCTTCTTCTTAACACACTTGTAGGAACTCAAAAGCAATGAATTCATCTAGAATGTTCACCTATGATGGAACAATACCAACCACATAAGTACAGAATATTCACCAAAAATACCTTAGGATTACATGTTTTTGAGATGAGATTTGAACGCTAAGATTACTTGTTTTATTTTTTTTTAGAATGGAGAGAGTAGTAAAATTTCATTAACTTATGTTGAATTTGACAATATGAGCGTTGATTGAAATTTGTATTCAAGACATTCGTTTTGTATTTTATTCGAATAAATCTGTATCTATATTCGAATCCGAATTAAAATGTGGTAAGAGGTGACATCAATCCGATTCGTTTCCATCGGTATCCAAAGATGATAACCCGAAAAAGATACAGGTGCCGGGATCACTGGCTCAGGATTCAGGACCAAAGTATCCGCATTATCTCCATTGAGATTGAGAAACCATATCCCCTCTCCATTTTCCTCCGCCATCTCAGCGGCGGGATCAGTGGTCCAACGACCAAGCCACGGCAGCAGCTAACCGCTTCCGGTCCCGAGTTCCCAGTTGAGCTCATCGCTGCTCCGCTCGCCATTGCTGCCGTGTGGAGCGGCAATGGAGCTCTGCTGCTGCTCAGGCGTCCTAAGCGGCGCCGGCGCCTCGCGACCGGCGCCGACGAGGACCTCAAGGCCCGGGAACACGGGGGCTCCGTCCACCGGGCTCCTGGTAGCCCCGCCGAAGCGGCGGCGGGGCGGCCGCGCCGGCTGCCGCCAATCGGCCCCGCCAGCGCCACCCCGGGTTCATGTTCACGAACGGCGTGTCGCGGGCGCCGACAGCGTCGTCCACATGCTCCGGTCGGCGCCTGGCCCCGCCGAGGCCCTGGAGCTCTTCACGGCGGCGGCGCGGCAGCCCACGGCGGTGCACACGACGGAGTCGTGCAACTACATGCTGGAGCTGATGCGCGCGCACGGCCGGATCGGGGACATGGCGCAGGTGTTCGACCTAATGCAGAAGCAGGTCGTCAAGGCCAACGTCGGCACCTTCGCCACCATCTTCAGCGGCGTCGGCGTCCAGGGCGGGCTCCGCAGCGCGCCCGTGGCGCTGCCGGTGATGAGGGAGGCGGGGATGTCCCTCAACGCCTACACGTACAACGGCTTGATTTACTTCCTCGTCAAGTCCGGCTTGGACGCGGAGGCCATGGAGGTTTACAGGGCGATGGTGGAGGACGGCATCTCGCCGAGTGTGAGGACCTACTCCGTGCTGATGGTGGCGTTCGGGAAGAAGAGGGATGTCGACACGGTTCTCTGGTTGCTGAGCGAGATGGAGGCCCGCGGCGTCAAGCCAAACGTGTATAGCTACACCATCTGCATTCGGGTTCTTGGGCAGGCCGCGAGGTTTGACGAGGCGTACTGGATTCTTGGAAAGATGGAGGATTCAGGGTGCAAACCAGATGTCGTCACACATACTGTGGTTATACAGGTTCTCTGTGATGCTGGTCGGCTCAGTGACGCCAAGGATGTGTTTTGGAAGATGAAAGCGAGTGATCAGAAACCTGATCGTGTCACTTACATCACTCTCTTAGACAAGTGTGGTGACAGTGGTGACTCACAATCAGTTATCGAAATTTGGAATGCCATGGTAGCTGATGGGTATAATGACAATATTATTTCTTATACCGCAGTTGTGGATGCATTATGCCAAGTTGGGAGGGTTGATGAAGCTTTGGCTGTGTTTGATGAGATGAAGGAAAAGGGTATATCTCCTGAGCAGTATTCATATAACTCTTTAATATCTGGGTTTCTGAAAGCTGATATGTTTGAGCGTGCTCTGGAGCTCTTCAACCATATGAATGCTTGTGGTCCTAGTCCGAATGGCTACACACATGTCCTCTTCATTAATTACTATGGAAAATCTGGTCAATCTTTGAAGGCAATACAAAGATATGAGCACATGAAGAGCAAAGGGATTGTTCCTGATGTTGCTGCTGCTAATGCTGTTTTGTATAGTCTTGCTAGATCTGGCAGACTTGGAATGGCAAAAAGGGTCTTTTATGAATTAAAGGCGATGGGGGTTTCTCCAGACACTATCACCTACACCATGATGATCAAATGTTGCAGTAAGGCATCAAAAGCTGATGAAGCTATGAATTTTTTTTTTCTGACATGGTGGAAAGTGGATGTGTTCCCGATGTTCTTGCATTGAATTCATTGATTGATACGCTCTACAAGGGAGGCAAGGGAAATGAAGCATGGCAACTTTTCCATCAATTGAAAGAAATGAAAATTGAACCTACTAATGGTACGTATAACACACTTTTGTCAGGATTAGGAAGAGAAGGCAAAGTTAAGGAGGTAATGGATCTCCTCGAAGAAATGACCCACAGCATTCATCCACCTAATTTAATTACATACAACACAGTTCTAGATTGTCTCAGCAAAAATGGGGAGGTGAACTGTGCAATAGATATGCTTTACAGTATGACTGCGAGAGGTTGCACACCTGACCTTTCATCTTATAACACTGTCATGTACGGCCTTGTTAAAGAGGAAAGGTTTGAAGAGGCATTCAGGATGTTTTGTCAGATGAAAAAAGATTCTTGCTCGGATTATGCAACACTGTGTACTATCCTCCCAAGTTTTGTCAAAAGTGGGTTGATGAAGGAAGCTCTGCATACTGTAAAGGAATACATTTTGAAAGCTGATTGTAACACAGACAAGTCTTCATTCCATTCACTGATGGAAGGGATACTGAAGAAGGCTGGTGTGGAAAAGTCGATCGAGTTTGCTGAAAACATAGCATCTAGGGGAATTCTGCTGAATGATTTCTTTTTATGCCCATTGATTAGGCACCTCTGCAAGCACAAGAAAGCTCTTGAAGCGCATCAACTCTTCAATAAGTTTAAAAGTCTTGGAGTTTCACTAAAAACCGGTTCATATAATTCTCTTATCCGTGGCCTTGTGGATGAAAACCTGATTGATATCGCTGAAGACTTGTTCATTGAAATGAAAAGACTAGGATGTGGCCCAGATGAGTTCACTTACAATTTGATTCTTGATGCCATGGGAAAATCGATGCGGATTGAGGAAATGTTAAAAGTACAACAGGAGATGCATCGTAAGGGATATGAATCAACTTATGTTACTTATAACACTATCATTTCGGGTCGTAAAAGTCGAAAAGATTGGAACAGGCTATAGACTTGTACTACAATCTGATGAGCGAAGGCTTCTCCCCAACACCATGTACATATGGTCCTCTTCTTGATGGGTTGTTAAAAGCTGGAAGGATGGTGGATGCTGAAAATATTTTTAATGAGATGGTAGAGTATGGATGCAAACCTAATTGTACCATCTACAATATTCTACTGAATGGACATCGAATAGCTGGCAACACAGAAAATGTTTGTCAGCTTTTTGAAAAGATGGTTGAGCAGGGAATAAACCCAGATATAAAATCCTATACAGTTCTTATTGATACCCTCTGCACAGCTGGAAGATTAAATGATGGTTTGTCTTATTTTAGACAGCTACTAGAATTAGGACTTGAGCCTGATCTTATCATCTATAATTTGCTCATTGATGGTCTTGGAAAATCTAAAAGAATAGAGGAAGCAATCTGTCTCTTCAACGAGATGATGAAGAAAGGAGTTATCCCAAACTTGTACACATACAATTCACTAATTCTCCACTTAGGGAAAGCAGGGAAAGCTGCTGAAGCTGCGCAAATGTATGAAGAACTACTGATAAAAGGATGGAAACCTAATGTTTTCACATATAATGCCCTTATCAGGGGTTACAATATTTCTGGCAGTCCTGATAATGCATATGCTGCCTATGGTCAGATGATTGTTGGAGGGTGTCAGCCTAATTCTAGCACTTACATGCAACTTCCAAATCAATTGTGACAGAAATTAGGTATAGTGTGTAGTTATTTCTTTATAGTTTTGTCCATAGTGAAAAAAAAAATGATCAACTGTAGATATTAGCCGATACTTTTAACATATCTGAGGATCCTTCAAGATCTTGCTCTACATTATTGTTCCATTCTTACCAGGAGAAATTTATGTAATTAATATACATATAATGTTACCATGTGCTCCATTTCACTGGCATGTTGAAACTTGAAAGCAGTCACACCTACTGAATTCACCTGTCTGTCATGAAATAGATTGACTTGCAGCACGGCTACAGGTTTTACCATAATAGTGGTTTCTGCTGCTTTTAATATAGCATGTCATGTATTTTGTGGATAAGATTATTAATGATTCAATTACTGAAAGGCTGACAAAACTGCTTTTGCTAGTTCTATTTGTTGATGCACAGTACTATGTTCTGACCAAACACAATTGATTGATCCATTTGCTGTTATTATTTCATTCTTTCAGAACAATGGTTGGAAGAAATGACCTTGCTAAAGCATTATATTGCGTATATCATTCAGCTGAGCTTGTACCTCAGCTGGTCATGTGTTCTTCTGTCACCATTTAGCCTGCGGTTTTTCTCAAATTGATTATTCATGTTGATGAAGGCGTGATCAAGTTATAGCTTATCAAATATCAATATGCTCACTTCATTGCGACTGAATAGGGCTGTCTTATTGTTCCAACTTAGAAGTACTTGCACCTCCTCTGCGAATTTGTACCAAAACATGAATGTCGTTATTTGCATGTTAAATCTTTTACTTCTGCCTTTTACCACGGATTCGTGATTGTTGGTTGCTGCACTTATGTTGTAAAAACAGCATCCTCACTTCAGATTGTGTAGCTGTTGGAGTTTCCTTTTGGAGTTTCACAAAAATCTGGCCCATATAATTCTCTTATCAGCAGGCCTTGTGGATGAAAACCTGATTCATATTTCGAGGTTTTAAAAAAAAAAAAATCGCTGAGGGTTTGTTTCCACATGGAAACACTCACTGTGCCATGCCGTAAAGAACCAACAAGGCGAAGGCAAACGCTTCTCAAGCCAACACAGAAAAAAAAAATGTTGTACTGGGAATATGGTAACACAAACTATTTATGAAAGGAGCTGACGGCATACAATTTTGGAGACCAAGCTTCCTCTATAATTAGATTTGTATCGATGAACTTAGAGATTCCAAGTGAGCACTTACAGCATTTACAAAGAATCGAGACAATGGGGACACAAGCTGGGAAACCAGCTTTATATGAACTGATGGACTGATAAATTTCGTGTAAATTAACCATATCCCTCTTTCCCCACAAAAAAAGAATGTCCATCCCCAGCTCCTGGCACAGATCATTCGACCATATCATCAGCACCATCTGCTTCACCAATCTCTGACACCGCAGCAGATCGCTTTCTCGACTGCTGGGACCGGACAAATTCCTCGATCTGCAACTTGAGCTCCGTGTTTGGTATCAGCATGTCTTGAGTGAGGTGGGAGCGGTTAAATGGATCAGTCTGCAAAATTATATATACCACACTAGCTAAATACCACAGCATAGCAATGAATGGAAGTTTGTATCCATAATTGAGGGACGCCACAGTACTTACAGAATCACTTAGCAGATGCCTGATAATTACAGGCCGGTCTACTGTGACCTTCGATGATGGCAGTGTCACCGGATCTTTCATTAGAGTATACTGCAAGATAAAATCACAGGTCAACAAGAAGCAGCAGCAGATTAAACAAGAAGGTTTATGGTCAGCACACAACATGACAAACTCTCCAACAAGTGTGGAGGTGTGATGCTAAGATATCAAATGGTCTGGGGTAAAAAAATATGGTTACGAGTGGGAACAAAGTGTGTTCTAAGGTTCCAACTCAGGCTCAAACCCTTTAGGTCCCTTGCTCACCCAGAAAGACCCATATAATACATGGAGCCCTAGTTAGACTAAATAAAATGTTTTTCAAATCGCTCAACAGTCTTGAGGTGGTGCTTTAGTCAGCTCTACCAAGACAGGAAAGACAACACAGACACCAAGCTTGTAGCCTTGAGGTGGCTGGTTGGGCCAGATCATCCTGATACCAGAACATATACTATAGAGTTGATATAAAAAAAAAAACAAAAAGATCAATCCCACTGAATCCAGCCCAGGGAAATAGAATGGAAGAAAACAAACAAAGTTATGGAGACAAAAACTAATCATCCATTCCAGATACCTTCAATTATTTCACCATACAAAATTAATCTGAGGAAGAAAATGATACTCCCTCCGGTCCAGTATATGTGGCGTACAAAACCTTATAGCAGATACCAAGAAAAGCATTGGAAAGCACGCACGCGTATTTACTGTCATGGCTCTTTTGCAATTAGCACCGTCCAACTGACCACGAAATTATTTTTTATCCCAGTTTCGATTAGCTAGTGCATGCGGATGTGAGAGCAGTAGCTAGTGCATGCGCGACAGTTCACCTCTGGCTCGTGCAAGCATGCGTCGTCGAGAGTAGTGCAGAGTAATGAGTAGCCTTGGTACTACCGCTCGCCACATATTGTGGTTGATTTTACAAAACGAGTGTACGCCACATATACTGGACCGGAGGGAGTAATATTTGTAGGAAATAGCAATATATAGTACCTGAATTGGATCGAGGAATTCATCTGGTATGTCCCCAAGGATTGCCTCAGCATCCATAGCTTCAGAAGCGGCAGCTTTTGCCCTACCAGCAAGTTGCGTAAACTCCTGTATGATTTTGGGATCACCCCCAATCTTCCACAGAATATTAATTGCACTAGCAAACAACTGCAATGGATAGACAACGATCAGACTACAAATACAGGAGCAATCTCTAACTGGATAAACAAAGCAGAATTTACCTGATCATTGTATGCTCTGCCATCTTTCGAGATTGCAGCTGGGAAGACAGATTCATTGTCGCCCCTTGAGATATGGACATAGATGGTGGCAATCTACAACGGAAAGACAAGTAAAGAAAACTGAGAGAACTATCCAATAACAGATGTAAAAGAAAAAAATACAGAAGAATAAATCACTCCATCATGGAACCTGTTTCAGTAGCTGCTTTGGTTTGAACTCGTACTTCTCTGGATCCTTTACAGTCAAAGATCTCCTCTGGGGACCAGCAAGTTGCAAGAGGAAGTAATTAAGCATACTCGCGACCCTTTCCACCTGAAAAGGAATAAGGGATTATTCAAAATTATTTACATAAAAGGGACAGTCTAACAATGATTGGCATTGGGCTATCACAAGTAATATTTGTGTTAGTGAGAAATTATAATCCAAATAGCTTTGGCAATTCTATAAAAATAGAGTTTAGAATAACACAGGGCATCGTGACATAATGAGCTTACCATTTCTGGGAGAAGGAAAGGTGCTGGAATTTGTTCCGAGGTGAATGCAAGCATCCCAACATCCTCATTAGCTAGCCTCATGTCAAATCGAACAATCTGGAAAGTGAAATATAAAAATCAAAAAGTCATTCAGAAAAAGACAATTGAAGCAGATACATGAACTGTAAAACACTGTTAAACAAGACTAACATTTTCCCACTGATGAAATACACGCAGCCGCTCCTCTCTTTCTTGAGCAGGTCTGCGCTCCCACTCAACGGTGTTAGCCATTTCAGCCTCTATTTCTTTCAGTTCAAGAATTTTGTTCAAGCTCTCATCAAGAAGATAGATGCTATCATTGATGAGAAAGTTAAGAAAATTTAAGTATACACCCTTCTCCTCCTCTTTAGCTATCTGTCACAGAAAATGTGGAATATGTATCAGTAAGAAGTGAGTGCAGAAAAAATGTTGTCCAGGAATATTCACTCACTTGTCTCCATGCGTTTCGGTGACTGGGGACATCCCATAAATACTCCAGAAGCTCGGCAATATTATGTCGAATGTTAAACTTGTCAAAAAACTGCAGAAATAGAAACAACAAATTACACAAGTCTAACAAGATCTGAAGTTAGCATAAGGCACAGATTAGTCGATGGAAACTGAAACTGTCAAACTGATCGTGCCACTCACTTGTGTATGAGAGCCAGTGAATTCAATATCCACATAAAGCTTTAGAAGATTTCTAACAAGATAGTCAAGACACAGTTGGTGCCCCTCAAACAACGAGGCTGTAGAATTCAAGCCACTGCACAAATGACATAGGAACCTTCAGTACAAAACCTTACAGTTATAAATCATAGATCATAATGGAGGGCACAAAATTATGAACCTTCTTTGCGGCATCCAGCAATTCAAAACTTCAACCATCTTTGCTCTTAGGTAAGGATTCTTAATGTAAGATGTGCTTCCCATGAACATAATGATGAAGCTGAGAAAGTCATCCTGTCAAAAAAAAAAAAAAAAAAAAAAAAAAAAACATAAAAAGTTATATGACCAAGGTCTGGCAATCACAAAATCAGACAAAACTTTAGAAAAAACAAATTCAACCCGTAGGGGAAAAGACATCCCCTGAGGCATTGCATTAAGATCAGATAAGGCACTGAAGGCCGGGCCAGCTCAGGAACATGCTGAAAGCGGCATAACTCAATGAGACCTCTTTTGTTTGCAACACCCAGGATTTGAGCCCTGGTTGGTAGCATCACAACTGGACACCCTGGCGCCGCACTACCACTTCTCAAGTCAGACAAAACTAGATCATAATAAATGGATATCGAGTATACTCACCAATACAAAGCTTTCCAAAGCCTTCGGAATTCTAGAGGTCAGAACAAGTAAATCCATTGCATCGTCAAGAAAATGTTCTGGAATGCAAGCAAATTCCTTGGGACATTGTGATGGCAAAGGCATCTTAAATCCGCAAACTAGGTTAACTGACCACAGTATCATTAATCTGTAGAAAGATAATGCTCGTTGAAGGAAGGCACCATCCTAACAAAAGAGATGCAATAGTAAATCATGCAGTTTTAAATCACAAAAATTAAAGCTGCAAAAGTAAAGACACTTCGCTATTAACCAGGATATCCAAAGGAGATTTTCAGAACTGCTGAGAAAAATTCCTAAAGAAACACCTCACGAGGGATCTATTACCTTGCAAGTGTACGAAATCAGGAACTAGCACAAAAGCATCATCATTTTATATGACACAAATTAGCACCGCAGAGGAAAAATGGCACAAATATAATGAACAAGAAACTACATTAGAATAAATTTTTGTTGTAGTGACAACGAGCTTGACCAAGAGATGTTTGTATATAGCAATTACAGTAAAAAAAGGTGCAAAACCATTGAATGCTCACCATCCATTCTATGATATAACAGGAAAACAACCAGAAATAGGTCGTTCAGTGCCAAAATTTGGTCAAAGAAGATTCACATTAATAGGAAGTGCGATGGATACAACATAAGAGTAAACAAATTTCAGTTTATGAACATACTCGTAGTATCTGAGCTTCATAACAGAATTTGTCCTGTGATAAAATCTCGACAATCTTCTCCAAGCGAGTTATATCTTGCTCAAGCTGCGGTGAACCCCTCCTTGATCTCTCACTGCTCTGTTTGATTCCAAATCGTCTTCAAACCTTGCAAGTTGCTGAATTTGTAATGTACATGGTATGTGTTCAGTAGAGGGTTCAATACGTGAAGTTTGCATGAACTATGTCTTCGTCCTAACAAAACTAGGAATTTATCAGGCAGTGTTGCATGGATCAACAAACATACTGTCCATCCAAGATTATACAGCGCATTTTATCTTGCATTAAACAAGGTGACATTCAAAATGACTATGCTACCCCTTATGATTGAACATGTGCAGGTAAACAGTACAAAGTAAAAAACTTGGATATTTAGAGGGCATGCATTTAGATTTTTTGTGCTGGAATATGAAGTGTGCACTAAATTTATGGACAAGGGCGTCCAAAATGTGTCCTATGTTTTCACTTTTCAGAAAGACGGAACCTTCAGAAAGATGGAATACCAGAATATGCTGTTTAAAGGAAGATAACAAAAACAAAAATGTAAACAAAATAAGAAGCCTATATGAAATAAAGAAAGATATCTCCAGACCTGAGAAATATGTTTGAAGTCTGATATAGCTTTCATCAACCCGAGATTGAGTACCCTTGAGGTCATGAAGAAACATTCACAAATAAATGAGAAATTCTCCTTCTTTGAACACCTAAGTTGTGAGGCTGTGCTATTTTTGCCAGAGCTTGTGGCTTCCTGTGATTCCACAAATCGAGCGTCTCCACTGGCATTATTTTGAGCATGCTCAGTGTTTATGCTCTCTATCCAAGACGAGACTTCTTCTGAAGATGCATTTATAGCTGTCAAATCCCTATATTCAAATGCAATGTATCAGTTAGTGAAATAATTTAGAGCATGATTATACTCAGAATTGCACATCAGACATTTCAGGCACATTATACTGAAAACTCACTTGAAATCAATTCTATTGTTGCAGAAGAGGTACTTGACATCAATCTTATCCTTCTTTGATTCCATGTTATCCAGAAAAGGCTCGCATAGACGGAGCATCACAGCACTAAGATTCACAAACATACCTGAACTCGCGCATTTTAATGGGTCCACCTGTTGCATGAGACAGGATGAGTTCACTAAAGAATGTATACCAACAAGCATTTTACAATTTGAAGTATAGTTTATTCACACAACGAAGGACAATATGCCACATAGGTTGCCATCTATTACACGATTTACATACATTTCGACTATTTGAAGATCCAAACACATAGATGCACTATTTTCTCCATGTTAGTGTAAAAATGCTATAAAAATCAACAAGTTAAAGGTTGCATCATGTCAATGTTGTGTTAATGTTCAAAGTACAGACAATGAATGAAAGTATTTTCCTCCACTTAGGCTCTGTTTGGAACTAAATTGACTCTTGCAGAGTTCTATACTTCCTCCGCCCCAAATTATAAGACTTGCCATTTATAGATTCATAGCTTTTAATATGTATCTAGATATACCAAATACCTAGGTGCGTAGCAAAAGCTATGAATCTAGAAACCCAAAATGCCTTGTAATTTGAAACAGAGGGAGTAATTTCTAATCTGGATTTAGTGGTTAATTGAAAGCATCTTTAATGGATGCTATAACAGTAAAACTATACTGAAATTAGGCAAAAGTTCGCTAGATTCCACATTGCCACATACTGTGGTACATAAATAAACCCCCCCAATTGGCACGCAGTGCTAAACATTTCAAAACACTAAGTGAATGGAATCTGACCTTGCAACCTTTAGTGTTAAATATGTACCATAAAATGTGATTTAAAGGAAAACATGGTGCAAATAGGGGAACTTAATCTAATAGAACCACTCATCATGGTTATGCCCAGTTAAATTTAGTTGATTACCTGCATGCCAGATCTGGATGCGTTTTTATTTATCACTTCTGCTATATACTCAAGAACCTTTTCTCGAGTATCCAAATTTTTTAGGAGGATTAGAAGGACATCCTTAAGGCCATCATACAAGATATTCATAGTACTCTTGATTGTTGTGAAGGATGACAACAAGTCAGCTGGCCGACGTGAAGACGCTTCTGAGAAACATTGTTGCCTGAACAAAAGTTTAAACAATCAAAGAAAAACATAAAGCTATATGATTACCTGCACAAAAAGTAAGTAGTGGGCCTGGATTGGAAGGACATAGGCTCGCAGTAGCCCTGTTTTCATATCGTATTATCGAACCTAGTCGTATGACCCTCGATCAGACGACTAATCGCGATTAGTCGTCGATAAGGGTCGATTAGTCGAGGCTGATCGGTCTAGTCGGCTAATCGGACATTTAGTCGTCCTTATGCCTAGATGACCTGATCGACCATGTATATACTATATATATATGATGTAAATATATGTAATCATGGCCATAATGGATCATTAACATGGTGATTTGGCCACTTACCTGCAGCTGCTGCAGAAGGTCACTCTCTCCTCACTCATCACTCACTAGGTCACTCCCAAACCCTAATGGGCCGGCTACAGCTGGGCCGAGTTTTCCAATTTTTCATACAGGTTCTGGCCCAACTAATCGATATCATGGCTGATCGGACAACTAATCGTGATTAGTCGTCGATCTGATCGAAAAAACCTGATCGAGGACCCTTATCGAGCACGCACTTACGATAAGGACGACTAATCGCGATTAATCGCGATTAGTCGTCCGATCTGAAAACAGGGCGCAGTAGTCAAAAGATAGGGTATCGAACACCCAAAGACATCGTAAATTAAAAGCTATTCCCTCCATTTCAAATTATAAGATGTTTCGCCTTTTTCTAGATACATTGCTTTTGCTATGTACGACATACATTATGCCTAGATACATAGTTAAAGCAATCTGTCTAGAAAAGCCAGAACATCTTATAATTTGGAACAGAGGGAGTAGATTCTGAAGATCCAAATTAAGCCTTTTAGCAAAAAAGTAACCTCACAAGCCCATGAGAAAGAACAGATTTCGTTAATGAATCCAAAGAAGAGCATGTAGAGTTCCATTGAACATTGAAAGATTCAATCTTGCAACAATTGATAGGAAGTTCCTTATATACGGTACAATGTCTACCACATCCCTAAGATAGCCCTCATAGGCTCGACAGAGAGAAAGAATTAATCTTTTAACTGACCCACACCAATCCTTAGCTGAAACACACTACATATGAAATTTTCCAATTGAATTTCTGTTCTGAAGTTCTAACCTAGCATCAAGGATGCCCAAAAGAAACAGCTGGCCAACTACACACACAAGATATAAATCTGAAATTCCATTAGTTTATAATGAATACTAAATTTAATACCTAAGTAACAGGAAGAAAGATCAACATTCTTGTCCAACTCTCCTAACCTAAGAAAGGAAAGTTTCTAGCCTAATCCCCAAACTAGCATGCGAGTACCGAAAGTGCAGTCACAGACTTGGCGGTTCACAGCTTAACTGAAGCAATCCACAATAAAAAGATTGTTTAGAAGCTGCATTTAAAATTCAGAATTCAAAATTTTCCACAAAATCAATATTCGAAATTTGAAACTTTTGTATCCCATTAGCAAGGAAGAACAGGATTGCTTGACTAAATTTTTGCATCCTGTTAGTTCAACTAATAAAATTTATTTATGGGTTGTTGAGTTCAGTCATAGCCAGAAAAAAATAAACACCACCAACACCAGGAGCACAGTATCCCAAATGCGAGCTTTGCACATATACACAAACATATGGTAGCTGTGATGATCGATTAACAAGAAAGAGCAAGATAAATACCACTCACCCAACATCAGGCTTGCTGGCAAACTCACGGTCTCGGATAGCGCTAACATGGAAGAAGGCTCCAAGTATACTGTAGAGCTCCATGACTCTCCCTTCCCCAATGAGCATGATCTGATCCTTCGGTATCCACCTGGGATGGTTCACCAGGGCCTTGGCGCAATTGGGGATCCCCACAAGCCGCCTGAGCACCCGCAGCGGGCGCTGGAATTCACCCATGGCCGAAACCTTATCGACGCTCTGCCTAAGGAGCTCGTACAGCGCCCCCATGGCCGGCTCGATGGAGTCATAGTCCGCGCCACCGAAGAACTCATCAATGAAGCCCGGCGGCGGCGGCCCCGGGGGCCGGGGTGGAGTCGTGCTGGTCGGCTGCCTCAGCGAGGAGGAATACAAGGAGGTCAGCGGCGGGGTGTTGAGCGCCGGGCGGGGTGGGGAAGGTGTCGGGGTTCCCGGCGACGATGCGCGCGTACGAGAGGATGAGGGCCCGGAGGTGCGCGATGGAGGCCGCGAGGCGCGCCCGGAGTGCGGCGTCGCGGATGGTGGAGATCTTACGCGCCTCGTCGGCGGCGCGGCGGAAGGCGGAGACGAGGAAGGCGAAGGGGCTCGGGGACCCGGCGGGCGGGTCCGGGAGCGAGAGGCGGTCGATGAGGAGGCGCTCGGCGGCGTCGCGCAGGGCGAGGAGAGGGCGCGACTCGGAGAGGAGCTCGGCGGCGGTGAGCTCGAGGTAGGCGATGGCGGGGCTGGGGTTGGCCGGCGGCGTGAGGGAGACGAGGAGGATCTTGCGGAGGATGATGTCCTCCACCTCGTCAGGCGAGCGCTGCGGACGCGCGGAAGCCGGCGATGGGGACGCCATCGGCGGCGGGCGGCGGCTCGCTGCTGGTTCTGCTGCTTCGACTTTGGGAATCGCGTGTCGTGGTGGGTTGAGACTCAAGCAGAGCAGACTCGAGAGAGCCCTGGACTTTGTGGGGGTTTGCGGGTTGTTTAGGCAGTGTTTCGTCGTTTGGTTGCTCGGAGCCCTGGGATGGGTCGGGACGGGATCAGATAGGATTGGGATGGACCTTCCTATCAAGCGAAAATTTGCCACTAAACAATGCAAGCGACTGCTACGTATGGTTGGACACTGAAGAAGTTAAAATTTACTCGAGAATATCTTGCTTCTTGTTGAATTTGCTGATAGACATCACGCTCAACCAAATATTTTTATAAAATAAATATAAAATCATATAAGTGTCACAAAATTATACCATAAAATCCGTTAAAACTTTGTTTATTTATGAAGATAGACAAAATAGTTATTTTTAGTAGAAAATAATATTCTCTTGTGTAGTTCTCATCATGTAGAGTTTAACGGATTTTATGGTATAATTTTATGACACTTATATGATTTTATATTTATTTTATAAAAATATTTGGTTGAGTGTGGTGTCCACCATAACCGTGTTCAACCTCAACCGCTCTACTAGGTACTCCCTCCGTCCCATTGAGTTTATCACCTACTTCAAGCCATCTTGTTCGATCATTCATCTTATTTGATTTTTTTTTGTATAAATAAAATTTATTTTATTATAATTTCTTTTATTAACAAAGATAGTTAAATATTAGTTAATTTATTTTATTATTTGCATAAATATTTTAAATAATATGGATGATCAAATATAAAGTCCAAAATCCAAAATGATATTCTCCATAAGACAGGGGGACTAGTCTCCATAAGCTGAGTTTTTTTTTTCTGAGAGGAGTAGTTGAATGTCCACGTTGTTGGTATTTCTTATGCACGACTAAAATATGAAGGATTCCGCAAGCACACAGAAAACCATTGTAGCATTTTACCGGGAGTATTCCGGTATCGTTATTTATATTTTACCTTTGGAAAACAATGGATAAAGAATTTGATAGTTCATCATCATGTATCTACTAGCTAATACACCAACTAGACTAAAGTAAGGGTAAATAGTAGATGATTGGAATTATGCATGTATAACACACACAGGAGAATCTATGATAAAAGAGTAGATAGCTAGAGTGAGAGGACAACGGGAGAGTTCAAGGTTTCTAAATACTTCTCTATTACTGAGTTCTATAATAACTAGTTCATGGATAGATATAGCAATCACACAATAGCACTTTGGAGCAGCAGTACCTTTCCAACTCTCGAATAAGACTGGGAAGAAAGTAGTTGGGGAAGGCCGCCAAAAAACTCTGAAACACCAACCCCGATGTGGTGGAATACGAAGGCCTAACAGAGCTGTCACCTCTGGGGCTACCACAACTAACCGTAAGAATTGGGCGCAATCTCAGGTAACCTATAGCCTAGACTCCATGTCTACACTATCGATTACTATTCTAGTCACGATCTATAACTAGAGCACCTAATACAGGCGGAGATCCTATGCTAAAGTATAATAACTATACTAACCAATCAAATATAATGCATAAAAGTAAATAGAGAAGATAAAATATATTAAAGTATAAGTCTTACAAGACATACCAAAACTCTGACGACTCCTCTGAAGACTCCTTCAGAACCCGAGCGTAGCTCCGCTCTCCCTAACTCTCAACTAGAACTAATCTACTACATTGGAAAGTCTAGCCCTAATTCTCAAGAGGTGAGCGGTCATCCATTCGAGGGACGCCTCTACATCTCCATAATAATGTGGTGCCCCTAGAGAGGGGGTCTGGCCCTGTATTTATAGCCCGGTGGGAGAAACGTGAGCCCTTTGATCAAACCGACTTAAGATACGGTGGAGATGAATCCTTGAAGGCGGTAGAGGAAGCTTCCAGAAGACGGAGGCGAGCGGGCTTAGGGGGTGCCGGCCGGCCCCAGCCCATATCCGGGCGGTTGGGCCCAAGCCCAATCGGGCCCGGCTTCGTTTGTGTGTTTTCTTGTTCCTTTTAGGGCCCAATAACGCATGTTTCGATCCGGAGTTGATCTCTTGATTCTAGGCTCCGAATATACCAAATGATATGCCCATTTCGATCGTCTCGAAGCCCGTCGCAATGCTGCAGTCTAATTCCTTATTTGAGATACTTTTATTTTATGAAAAATTGCATACTCCTGCAACACAAGTAAAAACACCAAAACTCGTGGAACTCGTTAGAATCAAAATCTACAACTATGTTTTATAATCAATTTTATATCATTTCATGTAATAATTGATAGTTATATTTGGTGTTTAATGACCGTCAACACGTGTATTAGGAAACCACTTATGTTTGTCAAGACCTATAATTGTTAGCATGGAGTTCCAAAGGTTGTTTGGATAATCGGATTTGATCAATTTTAAACCTTATGTACTGATTTCTTTTCTAGATGCAAAGTTCGGTAGGGCGCCGACTAGTCGGCGACTAGGCGCGACTAGTCGCCGGGCGAGCCCCGTCGTGTTGCCTAGGGGTAGTCGCCGTTTCGGGAGCTAGGCGGCGCTAGGCGGCGAGTAGGCGGCGCCGGAGGCGCGCTAGGCGGGGCGTAGGCGGGCGCTGATGGCGTGATCCCGCGATGCAATCGGCCCCGGGGAAAATTAGCGCGAGGGCACGAAGACTTCCCGCGGGGGACGCGTCCAGAGCCCGCACGCCGCGAAAAAGGGGAAGGATAAGAGGGAGAGCGTAGGAGAGGCGGTCAATTTCAGTCCCCCGCCCCGGCCGATTTCACGCCGCCGGCCGAGCTCCTCCCCGCCGCCGCCGGTCGAGCTCCTCCGCCACCGCCGGACGAGCTCCCTCCTCGCTGCCGCCGGCCGAGTTCCTCCCTACCGCCGCCGGACAAGCTCCTCCCCCCCGCCGACAATCGACTTCGTCCCTGCCCTCCCGCCGGGCTTCCGCTCCGCCCCAAGGTATGTCCCTCGTTGATGGTCCTTAATGTCTATTTTATACCATCAATTATTGCATGAATTAATATGAAATGAATCATAAAGCATAGTTGTAGGGTTTGATTCTAACGAGTTCCACGAGTTGTGTTGTACTTGATAGTTTTGCAGGTATATCCAATTTTGCACAGAATAAAAGTATCTCAAATGATGATGTGGAGTGCACCATTGTGAAGAGCTCGTCAAGACGATCGAAACGGATATATGGTTTTCCCTATTTGGAGTCCGAAGTCAAAAGATATTAATTCTACATCGAAACCAGCACTAGAAGACTCTAGAAGACACGTGAAGGCGACCCACCGAAGACGGGGCCCACCTGTCACAGGGTGGGGCCGCCCGGTGCCACCCCGGGGCCGGTCGGCGCCCTCCGGAGCCCATTCGGGGCCCGCTTCGACGGACGGCCTCTTACCGCCTTAGGCTTTGTATTTCCACCATTGCCCAAGTCAGTTTGATCCAACGGCGCACATTCATCCCACCGGGCTATAAATAAAGAGGCAGACCCCCCTCTCTGAGGGCACCACATTATTGTGGAGATGTAGAGGCGTTCCTCGAATGGATGACCTCTCACCTCTAGAGAATTAGGGCTAGACTTTCCAATGTAGTAAATTAGTTCTAGTTGAGAGTTAGGGAGAGCGGCGCTACGCCCGGGATCCGGAGGAGTCTTCGGAGGAGTCGTCAGAGTTCTGATATATCTTTGTATCTATTCTTGTAAGACTTATGCTTTAATATATTTCATCTTCTCTATTTACTTTTATGCATTACATTTGATTGGCTAGTATAGTTGTTATACTTTAGCATAGGATCTCCACCTGTATTAGATACTCTGGTTATTAGCTGTGACTAGGGTAGTAATCTTTAGTGTAGACGTGGTGTCTAGACTAGAGTTTACCTGAGGTTGCGTCAATCCCACGGTTAGTTGTGGTAGCCCCAGAGGTGACAGCTCTGTCCGGTCTTCGTATTCCACCATGTTCGGGTTGATGTTTCGTAGAGCTTTTGGCAGTCTTCCCCGACTACTTTCTTCCCAGTCTTGTTCGAGAGTTGGAAAGGTACTGCTGCTCCAAAGTGCTATTGTGTGATTGCTATATCTACCATGAATCCATTATTATAGAACCAAAGTAATAGAGAAGTATTTAGAAATCTTGAACTTTCCCGTTGTCCTCTCACTTTAGCTATCTACTCTTCTATCATAGAATTCTCCTGTGTGTCTGTGTCATTTACGCATACCTCCTATCATTTATCATTTACCCCTTACTCTAGTCTAGTTGGTGTACTAAGTTAGTAGATACATGATGGTGAACTATCAATATCTTTATCCATTGTTTCCCAGTCGTAAAATAAAAATAACGATACCTGAAATACTTCCGGTAAAATGCTACAATGGTTTTCTGTGCGTTTGCGGAATCCTTCATATTTTAGTTGTGCATAAGAAATACCAACAGTCTCTTTCCCCTCGCTGCTCCTCTCCCCTATTCCCTCCCCCGCCGGCTATTCCCCTCGCTGCTCCTCTCCTCTGTTCCCTTCTCTGCCGGTTATTCCCCTCGCTGCTCCTCTCCTCTGTCCCGTTCTCTGCCGGCTGCTCATCTGATAATGAATGGCTGAGTTATTGTAGTTTATTAAACTGAATGTCTGAATCTAAATGGCTGATTGCATTCCCTGTTTGTTTGAATCTGAATGTGCATGTATGCCTCTGTATTTTTGTGATGGTTCAGCTGCTGGGACTAAAAATGATGGAACAGAGGGTTCCAATCTCCTGAAAAGGAACTCAGATGATGTTGGATGGTGTTCTTGTTGATGCAAACAACAAGGACAAGGTGAAGTGCAAGCTCTATGACAAGGAGATGAGAGGAGGGATTCATAGGTTGAAGGAGCATTTGGCTCATGAAGGAAAGAATGTGAAGAAATGCACAGCAAGAACACCACAGGCTATGGAGGCTAAAGAGAAGTGCAGTAAGGCAATAGCTGATGCAAAAAGGAAGAGGGAGGAGAGGACTATTCGTGAGCTAGAAATTAGAGAGGAAGTTCATGTATCTAGAGTTAGAACGGATTCAGATGAAATCACCTATGTTGGAAGTTCAGAGCCCCACAAATTAGGAACCATTGACAAATGGACGTGTGCTATTGATCCTAAAGCTACCAAGTCTGATTCTTTGAAGCAACAGCAGCTGAACAAGGAACTTTAGAAAGAAAGAACCAATGAGGTGCATACGTACATTGCAAGATGGGCCTATACACATGGTAACTTGCTAGTACAGTATACTATTTTTACATTTCAAAATTCATTACATGTTGATTTCCTGTACTGAACACTAACAATGCTTCTTTCAATGTTTTGACGCCAGGAATTGCTTTCAATGCTTGTGATAATGATGAGTTCAAGCAAATGTGTGAGGCAATTGGACAGTTTGGTCCAGGACTTGTACCTCCAACTCAGGATGCACTGCGAGGGAAGTTGCTAGAAGAAGAATATAAAAGAACCAAGAGTTTGCTGCTGGAGCGTGAAGCTGAGAAGATGAAAAATGGCTGCTCTATTATGACTGATGCTTGGTCAGATAGGAAGAGGAGAAGCATCATGAATCTGGTGCAAAATTGTGCTGATGGCACCTCCTTCATCAGCTCTAAGGAGATGTCACATGTGTCACATACCAGTGAGGTCATCTTTGAGTTTGTGGATAAAGCAATTGAAGAGATTGGTCCAGAGAATATGGTGCAAGTAGTGACTGACAATGCCTCTAACAACATGGGAGCAAAGAGGATATTGGAAGAGAAGAGACCACACATATTTTGGGCATCTTGTGCAGCTCACACAATCAACCTTATGCTCCAAGGAATTGGCAACATGCAATGGTTCAAGAAAGTGGTTGACCAAGCAAAGGCATTTACCATATTTGTCTATGGCCACACAAGGACATTGGACTGCTTGAGATACTTCACAGAGGGGAAAGAGGTAGTGAGGCCAGGAGTGACTAGGTTTGCTTCAAACTTTCTCACTTTAACTAGCATGCACGAGAAGAAGGACCAATTAAGGAAGATGGTGGTTCATAGTAGGTGGGACTCATTGAAGGATGTGAAATCAAAGAAAGGAAAAGAGGCAACAGCAACTATATTGAGTCCAACCTTTTGGAAGGATGTCAAGCTAACATTGGCTATTTTTGAGCCATTGTTCAAAGTCCTCCGTTTGGTTGATGGGGATGTGAGGCCCTCCATGGGTTTTGTTTATGGAGAACTACTAAAGGCAAAGAGACAGATCAAAGAGGCATTTGGAAATGTTAAGGCTTGGTTCAAGGAGACACTAGCTGTTGTTGACAAGAAGATGAATGGAAGACTAGATTCTCCATTGCATTTGACAGCCTATTTGCTGAATCCTCACTATAGCTAGTGACTGTAACAGAACCACCCAATTTATAAAAGCATAAGTGCAAAAACAACTTACCACGCAAGTAATTAGCACACTTAAGCTCTTATAAACCCGGTAGTCCGGAAATCTCGAAGGATTTCAAACCAAACATCATCAACCAAGATCGTACAAGTTTAGCGCTACCATCCACATGTTACAACAATTCACAAATAGTTCGATAACATCAGAGTGCGGAAATAAAAGTTATTACAAACCAAGTCTCAAATTCAAGTAGCGAAAACAAAGTAGTTTTGAAAACTCAACCCAACACACACTTAAGTTTTAATACGGTGCCAGCTGAAAGTCAATCCACCAAAAGCAGTTGGGGAGAATATTAGGAGATGACCTTGCCCTTGGTCTCTTAATCCACTGGATAAAGACAGGTCTCGCAGTACCCGTGGAAGGTATGCCCGTCTGCACAAACAACAATCGGGAAAAACCCTGAGTACAAGAAGGTACTCAGCTAGACTTACCCGTCTGACTTCAAATAAAAGACTCCAAGGAGTATGACAGGCTTTATCAGGGGGTAGCTTGACTCATTTGCGGAAAAAGCGGTGGTAACCATTTTATAGTGATAGCTCAGCTTAATCATTCCTATTTATGCTAGGTGAGCACCTATACTATACATCATTATAGTATATTAATCCTGATTAAGCAATCAATTAATAACCATAATCATTTAGCTTAACTCATCATCATCATTATCAACATTCCATAATCATTACTACGATGGCGTAGCTCAAGTCAAGTGTTCACTGTCCCAGAACGATGGCGATTCGAATCGATTACTACCGAGCTCGGGGGTATTCCTCACACAAACCACACTCACTAAGGAAGTGAGCTATGTGTCACCGTGGCACATATCCGGGAAGAAACGGGGTTTTGAGCGGAACCACCGTACCGAGGGGGGCCGCCCGACCGCCTTTAGCCAGCCTTTGCCTGGACCTCGGACTTACTCTTGGCGCCCCGTGGTCCCCATCCATCTCCAAGATGGGTGCGAACGGGTCGAGAGCCGACTGGATAGTGTTAGGTTTCGCGGTCGGAACGACTTATCCGGCCAGCTAAGTGTGAGGCATGCGTTCAACATGACTCGAGGGACGCGCAACGGCACGGTCCTTAATCGACACGGACGGAATCACTATGGTCCAACAACCCCATAAGACTCCGTCCGGTCTCCAATTCTCACAACATAACCAATTCCATGATGATATCAACATAAAGCTTTTTCCTCATTCATAAGTAACACCTATGCTCGCAGATGACAGGGAATCATCCGACTTCTACCGTCTAAGCAAGCTAAGCAAATAAACTCGCCCTAGACTAGCAGGGTAATCAAGGTAGGATAATTCAAGGTAAAACAAGGATATAATGCATCAACGGTTGCAATCAACTCCTATACTTAATGCATCAATCATAAAGCATAATTAGACTATTAGAAAGCATGGGTAAGTGATGCTCCGGGGCTTGCCTTGCTCGAAGGTGCTGGCGTAGTGATTCGGGCACTCAGGCAATTCCTCTTCTTCCTCTCCTACGGGGACCTCCTGTGCCCAGGGCTTAATAGGATTAATATGATCCTCATACCAATAAGTTGTAACTTTTTTTCGGAAGCTCATCTTAAAAGAACTTCAGAGTTAAGCGTGCTTGGCCTGGAGCAATTTCAGGATGGGTGACCGACCGGGAATTCGTTCCTGGGTGCGCATGAATGAGGACAAAGTGCGCAGAAAAGACTGGTGTTGGTCTGTGAGGGTAGTATTGGTCCTATTAAAGCTACTAGATGTAAGCGGGCCCGGCCTCGAGGAGGCGGGACGTTACAAATGGTATCAGAGCCGACTCTCGCGGTTTCACGGGCGCGTGTGTCGCAGTTGCGCAGGCATGGTGCGCATAGCTGGTGTGGATCCGTCGTGGTCACACAGCATGGCACATGCGCTGGTACTGGGCACACGGACATGGTCAAGAGAGGAGGTTCCTGGCCTGGGGTTGATCGACGAGGACGTCGATCTCTTAAGAGGGTGAGGATGTAACACCCCGGCCCAGGGCTTAATAGGATTAATATGATACTCATACCAACAAGTTGTAACTTCTTTTCCGGAAGCTCATCTTAAAAGAACTCTAGAGTTAAGCGTGCTTGGCCTAGAGCAATTTCAGGATGGGTAACCGACCGGGAATTCGTTCCTGGGTGCGCATGAGTGAGGATAAAATGCGCAGAAAAGACTGGTGTTGGTCTGTGAGGGCAGTATTGGTCCTATTAAAGCTACTAGATGTAAGCGGGCCCGGCCTCGAAGAGGCGGGACGTTACAGTGACCCCATCAATCTTTGATCAGCCCAACATAGCGTAAGGGTTCATAGCTTGTGTTGTGAAATTTTATTATCATGATGAGGACATGCAAGCATCAGTCGCCAACATTGAACTAAAGAAGTTTCAGAATAGAGAATGACCCTTTAGCAAGAAGCTTGCTAGGACTTTTGAAAGGTTTGATTACAACCTAGGTAGAGGTACTTCGACTTCCCCGTGAGCCCGTGAGGTTTGTTTTTTTTGTTCTTTGCTTTTTTTGTGCACTAATAGAGGTGTTTGCTTATTTCAGCATCATGGTGGAGATTGTATGGATATGAAACACCAGCTTTACAGAAGATGGCTACAAGGATCCTATCTTTGACAGCAAGCTCTTCTGGTTGTGAAAGAAATTGGAGTGGATTTGAAGCGGTTAGTACCTATCTGTTATGAACATTTCAGCCAAAGAACATTACAATTAAATTATAGAACCGAGAATGCTCTTTCTAAATTGTAGATACATACTAAGAAAAGGAATAGGCTTACTACAAGCCACCTAAACAAGCTGGTGTATATCCATTTCAACTCCAAGCTCCTTAGTAAGAGAGAAGATCAAGACAAATAAAATCATTGATGTTCTGTTGTCTAGTGATACAACTGAAGCTCAAGGATTTCTCCAAGAGGGTGGGGATGCTTGTGCATTAGTTGACTTCATTGATGGGGAGGAAGAGGAAGATGAGATGGCAGGTACAGGAATGTCTTGGTCTCTCATTGGAGAGGCAATGGGAGCAGATGAACAGCTTGAGCAGCGTAGAAGTGCAAGAGTGAGGGCGCTCTATGAAGGAGAAGAATTTGAGTCTGAAGAAGAAGAGTATGAAGATGAGGATGTGAACTACAAAGTGAAGATGAAATATGATCCGGACCATCTCCATCTAGTAGTGAAGCCTTTTGTGATGCCCTGGTCTTATAAACTTGAACCTGCAGCTATGTCATTTTGTGTCTGTGTGTCTTCTTCTATTATTTGTTTGTGAGATCTAAACTAAGAACTATGTGCTTGTGCTTTATCTGCTGTCCTTTATTTATAAATTGTGTTGTGCCTTGTATTACTGTCCTATCAACTTGTATTGTAATTAGCAGCCCGATATGTTTGTGCTCATGGATGGGAGGTCTGCTGAAATCATGCAGATAAGTTAGAACTTAGTGTTTCCTATTTTTTTTATGAACAGCTAGCTGTCTATTGACTAATTTACTAACTACTATATGTCAAAATGTGTTGCAGGAGCTAAGAACATGCAAGAGTACACCAGCTAGACTCAGGTATGTCTATGGCCCTCTTTTTATACTTTGTGACTCATATATAGTAGTTATATACATATATATAGTTATATACATAATATATAAATTATTTATGGCTATATTGCCAAAAACGTCTAGGAAAACGCCTGCCTAGAGCGCCTATGTAACACCCCGGTGTTACTATTTTAATTAACAATTGATCATGTCATCATTATGCATAATCATTAAACATTGTATCAAACATGCTTTGGACGCATCAAGCATAATGCATTTTACCTCAAATGAATAGTGTATGAGTATGTTTGAAATGTTGTCAACATTATCAATTAAGGTGAATTGTGATTTTAGGAAATGGAAGTTCATTAAATAAATAAAATTTTGATAAAACAAACTTTGAAGTACAAAGTGTATGCTTTGACATGGTGTTAATATTGGATTTTGGTAAAGGTCAATGACAGGTGGGCCGATTCGACAAGGTGTATGAGAAAGCAGGAATTCAACGCGTTCGGCAAATGGGTGTGCGGTCGACTAACTTTGAGCTATTCGGCAAACGTATATACGATGGCTCGGGTCGTTCGGCAAGCGGTCACGCGTGCGGTTATCTTCAAACACAATAGCTCTATTCGGGAAGCAAGGTGACTGACTTTAAAGGAAAGAAACGTGACAATTCCGAGAAGAATAAAAATGACGGCTTTGTGCTTGCCTAAATATCTTTGCAATCGTATCGTTTTAGGACTTATGTTTGTCCAGGGTATAAATATAAACCCTCGACCATTGTAAAGGATATACACAATCAAATCAATACAACCGCCCCGTGCCAAATTTCGAGTCCCTTTTGTCGTGTCGTCGAAGTTCTTCGAGAGGAGTCATCGATCCGTCGACCTTCGTAAGTTCCGCAACCTTGCTATCATGTCTAGTATCATGCGGTGGATTTAGATGTTGATGCAAGTAGTCTTGTTCGCCTCGACCGGATGGCCGCGGCGGCAGCGCCCGCTTGATGATCGTGAAGTCTTTGCTTATGCTCTGTTTATCTCGACTAGATGGCCGCGGCGGCAGACGCCCGCTTGATAGCTTAGCGAGGCAAGATAGTTATCGAGTCTTTGTTTATGCTTTGTTTATCTCGACTAGATGGCCGCGGCGGCAAAGCGCCCGATTGATAGCTTAGCGAAGCAAGGATTAGTTATCGGCTCTATTAGATTTGGCAAGATCTAGTAGATTCATTAAGTTACCACGTGTTGCATGTGTCTAGTGCTTTTAATTATTTGTAACACTTTTTTTGCCCGATCTTGATTGATTAGTTTCGACTCTACACTTTTATAGATCTATTCGATCTTTAACGTTCTTATTCTTTTATTGTCATGATAAATAGATCATGTGCTCAAGTGGCCGAATTAGATCAATCTAGATTGTTACATGTTATGGTTCTTGCACGTTAGAAACGTTTAGATCTTGATAGGATTGAGTGTCGCGGCGGCAAATGCAAGTTCTTAATGGATTTACTCGTGATAGTTTGTTAGTTCCTTCTTCATGGACCCCGAAGCCGGCTGAATTGCCGAGCTTGGTTATGCTTCAACTTGTAGTTAATTTTCACTTGTTCAAGCATGTCTTCTCATGCATGCGTATTCGGCAATCAATGCTTTACGTATTTTGTCTTCATATTAGCCAAATGAATCACATGCATAATTGGCGCATGCCTTCTATAGCTGTATGTCGCCGTAAGTGGCTTCAGGGGCCGTATATACGGAATATGCTCGGGTCTCATCCGCACGTTCCGATTTTATATTTAACAATCTTTTTGTCCCTTGTCGGTTTTGTCAAACCGACCGGCACGCTTCCGGATCTCCAAACCGTGCGGCTGTCCGATTGAAGCCACGCTTTTTGGCTTGCTGTGTGTGAGGCACGGGGAATCACGTTTCGTGTCAACACACTTTTTGGCACGCCCAGTGGGACCACGTTGCTCAAGATGTCTGAAATCAGCAACAATCACGTTCGATGTGACTTTGGATGAACTGCCTGAAGATGTAAGAGAGTTGGTGCAACAAGCATGTAATCAGTTTCAGCAGAAGTGTTTGATGTCCTTCTCCAAGAACAAGAGCAATAAGATCATCCAAAAGCAATCGTTGCCAAGGGTTCTTCTTCCGCATCAGCCTGATTACAATCGAAGAAGAAGAAGCTCGAAGGTGTCGGAGTTGGTTCACAAAGCTTTGGGAGAAACTATTACAAATCATAACACAGCCTTCTTGAACACTTTTCGTGCTATCATGGTTAGTACCTTCGCCCAATGGTCGATAAGTATTTTGAGGAGAATGCAGGCCCAATTGTGGACCAACGCTTTTCAATCCACCAAAGTACCAAGAAAAGCCTCGAGGGAGGTGAAGGAGCATCTGGTTCAAATAAAGATGGACTAATCCCTAATGAAAAAAACAGCAGCCTCCTACTTATGGTCAGGTAATATTTGGTACGATGTAAGATGTACCACAATCAGCTTTCAAGGTATCTCCAGCATCGAACAGACTGCAGAGAAACATGTATGGAGATGGATACCAAGAATTTACTGATTATACTGCTCTAGATGCTTTACCGAATCCAGGATACAGGAGCGCATCGGGGAATACCTTCGGAAGACAGCACGTGGAAACCCGAAGTCGGATGTTGATATCATCATGCATAGGATGGCCGATATGATGCAAAGCATCAGTTCGGCCTAAAGCCAAAGAATCAATCCTATTCATACAAGTCTCCTTATCCAGAATGGTACAATAGAGTCGCACTTCCTCCAAGAGTGAAACCTCCGATGGACTTGACCAAGTTTTTCGGTCAAGATGATACTAGCACCGTGGAACATATCGGCCGGTACTTGATGCAACTTGGGGAAGCATCCACAGATGAAGCTTGGAGGATTCGGTATTTTCCATTGTCCCTCACAGGCCAGCTTTCTCATGGTTTACCTCATTGCCGCCCCCATTCCATTGGTACGTGGGCAGAGCCGAGCGTAAGTTCCATGCATACTTCTTCACCGGCACTAATGAAAAGAAGCTGGTCGACCTCATGAGTCTGAGGCAGAGAGCTAATGAAACACCACAGGAGTATCTTCGCAGATTTAGAGAGACAAAGAACCTTTGTTATTCATTGAACCTACCAGATGATCAGTTGCCTGGGATGGCAATAGCAGTGCATGCAAACCGAATGTCGAGAAAAGTCGTTTCGGCATGGAATTTGATGATCTTGGTCAACTTTCACAATAACCGGCTGCTATGAGTAATCAAGCTCGTGGGTTCAAGAGAGACAACCGCTTCCAAAAAGGGGAACATTGCTAGTGAAATGTATCAAAGTTTCCTGAAAAGAAGCAGATGAGTATGATGATGATGATGAGATAGTCGTGAGCTGAATTGACTTGGGCAAAGGAACCTACTCGGGTTAGCCAGCGTTGGTTGAGGCAACAAAAAGGAAACTTATGACTTTGACGTCTCCAAATCGACAAGCTCTTTGATTTGTTAGTAAGGGAAGGACGCATCAAACCGCGCGATGGACATCCTATCTTTGTGACCCGAGGGAAGTAAAGACAAAAAATATTGTGGCTATCATAACACTAATTCTCACTCCATCAATGATTGCCGGGTGTTCGTGGTTCGGATTCGTAAGGCTATTCAAGAGGGACATCTGAAGTTTGATGGCAAAATGAAGGTTGATGGTCAGCCTTTCCCTCAGAACATGGTCTCTTTCTCCGTAAGTATGGTTTTTGCAGATGATCCCAAAGGGAAAGGTAAGGTGAAGGTGTTAACCTCGACAGAGCAAAGAAGAACGGTCTTTGTCGACCCTAATCGCCAGACATTACAACCGAGGAGCCGAAAGAGAAAGTTCGGTTCAAGAATAGCCGAATCGAAAAAGGTGAAACTTCTAAGCCTAGGGTTACATCACGTATTCTACTAAACAAGTGGCAAAGGCAACAAGAACGAGAGTACTATGAAGAATGAGAGGTTTATAGAGGAACGTCGGAGATACGAAGAAGAGGTATACCGCAGGGAGCAAGAAGAGCACATGAGGGAACTGGAACAATCTCATTGGGGGTGTTCATTCTTTAAGCATTGTTGGAATGAAGGCTTAAAAGCGCACGCTAGAAACAATTGCCCGTAATGCAAAGTGATCAATACTATGGCTGTGCGTCTCGAGTCAACCGCCGACCGGTCCATGAGAGACTTGGAATTCAATTTCCCGAGGACGATCGGCGCAGATAAAAATAAATGACTTCGGTCATCAAAGAAAGAGATTCGCAGACAAGACCGGGTTCATCCTGAAGAGTATAATGAGGAAAGAGGCACTCGTGAGTATAGATGGCGTAGAAAGGGCAAAGTGGTGCCCTCCGGGGTTGAGGAAAAGTCAGAAGAGAAGAGTGCAGCGGTTGAGAAACAAAGAGCTGGAGCAGCATCGCTGCGCAGAAGAAAAAGAAAGAATGGCGCCCAAAGAAGAAACATGATGAGAAAGGTCCTTCGGGTGATGCATGCATGGTTTTCTTCCTCCCATCGAATTTATAGCTCCCGACAATCAAGAAGTACATGAAGAAGTTTATTCTCGATTTTGATGAAAATGAGTTTCAAGACTTAATGGCTCGGCTTTTGTACCGACACGACAAGCAACATTTGACAAGCCCGCCCAAACATCGTCACTTGAAACCGCTTTACGTGAAAGGGTACGTCAATGGGAAGCCCTCGACCAAGATGTTTATTGATGGAGGAGCTGCCATCAATATAATGCCATATTCCACATTCAGAAAGCTTGGAATGACGAAAGTGAAGATTTGTTAAAGACCGACATGGTCCTTAGAGACTTTTTGGCAATCCTTCCGACACTCGAGGAGCTGTGCATGTTGAGTTGATGATTGGATCTAAAACCCTGATCACTACGTTTTTCGTCATTGACGGCAAGAGGGCATACAGTCTGCTTCTTGAGAGAGACTGGATCCATGCTAATTGCTGTATTCCTTCAACCATGCACCAGATTCTCATTCAATGGATAGGGGACGATGTAGAAATTATACATGCTGATGATTCGGTAAGTGTGGTCGCTTCGAACCAGCCTTACTGGGAGTATGACGGTATTGATTGTTTCTCCGGCAAAGTATGGGGAGAAGGTCCCTGTTAATGTATTTAACAAGGATCAACGGCCGATCCAAGCAAGTCGGCTCCAACAAAGAATTTTTAATGGGTAACCCGATCGATGGCAACAAAGGAAAGTTGGGACACGGTTTTATGTCGGCCGACAAGCTAGAAGAGATAAATGTTAGTGATGATTCCAAATCAAGGCCGATGTACATCAGTGCAAATTTGAGTCCTAGAATATAGAGAACAATTAGTAAGTCTTCTTAAAGAATTTAAAGATTGTTTTGCTTGGGATTATACGTAGATGCCCGGACTGGATCGTTTCTATTATTGAACATCGATTACCTATCAAGTCGTGGTATCGACCCTATAAACAACCTCCGAGGAAAATTTATAAAGAGGAGGTATTGGCCGATGTGAAGAAGGAGATTGAAAGGTTACTGGAAGCAAACTTCATTCGCCATGCAGTAACGCCAGATTGGATTTCAAATATAGTTCCTGTTTACAAGAAGAATGGAAAGATGAGAGTCTCAGATAGACTTCAGAGATCTCAACAAGGCCACTCCAATGGATGGGTATCCAATGCCGATTGTCGATTTGTTAGTAGACGCAGCAGCCGGGTATGAAGTTATCGGCTTTATGGATGGAAATGCTGGCTATAATCAGATCTTCATGGCAATAGAAGATATTTCAAAAACGGCTTTTAGATGCCCTGGTCACATTGGTTTATTTGAATGGATTGTAATGACGTTCGGGTTAAAGAATGCTGGTGCAACTTATCAAAGAGCTATGAATTACATCTTTCATGAGTTGATCGGCAAGGTTGTGGAGATTTATATTGATGACGTGGTGGTCAAGTCTAGAAATCATAAAGAGCATTTAGCCGATTTGAAGAAGATTCGAATGCACTAGAAAACATGGTTTGAAAATGAATCCAAATAAATGTGCTTTCTGAGTATCTTTGGTGAGTTTCGGGATATCTTGTCCATAAAGGAGGGATTGAAGTTGGAAAAAGAGCATGGAAGCAATAGACAAGGTTGTCCCTCCAACTAATCTCACGGAGTTACAGGCCACGCTTGGCAAAATTAATTTTGTAAGAAGGTTTATATCCAATCTATCAGAAAAGAGTCTTGCCTTTTTCTCCACTTCTGAAGCTCAAGAAAGATCAAAAGTTTGTATGGGGTGACGTACAACAAGAGGCTTTTGATGAAATCAAAGAATATATGAAGGCACCACCAGTGCTGGTACCTCCACAACTTGACAAGCCTTTCAAATTGTACGTGGCGGCCGATAGTCTAACAATAGGGTCGGCCCTCATGCAAGAGTTTGAGGGAAAGGAGAGAGTAATAGCTTACCTTAGCCGAAAACTATTGGATCCGTAAACAAGATATTCGGCCACGGAGAAACCGTGCTTTGTGTGTGTATTACTCATGTACCAAATTTCGGCACTACCCGTTAAATGCCGAATGTGTGGTAGTTTCTAGTTTTGATGTAATAAAACATATGCTATCAATGCCAATTTTAAATGGAAGGATTGGCAAGTGGATTTTTGCTTTATCGGAGTTTGATTTAAGATATGAATCGGCAAAAGCAAATTAAAGGGTCAAATTATTGCCGATTTTATTACACAACATCGTGATCTTTCAATTGAGATGATCAGCATTGTGCCCTGGGCTTTATTCTTCGATGGTTCATCCTGTTGCAAAGGTAGTGGTGCTGGTATTCTCTTAATTTCTCCACAGGGAGCAATTTTTGAGTATGCTATTCCCATTGAATTTTATGTTACTAACAATCAAGCGGAGTATGAAGCATTGCTTAGAGGGCTTCGGCTTCTTATAGAAGTGAAAGCCGTTTTGTTGAGACTTTGGGGATTCTCGAGCTAGTAATTAACCAATTAATCGGCCAATATGAATGCAAGAGTGATGTGTTGAGAAAATATTATGAAGAATGCCGGGAACTTTTGAAAAGGTTTCGGTAGTAACCTTGCATCATATCCCTAGGGGGCACAATGAAGAAGCAAATAGGTTGGCTCAAACCGCCTCGATACCGTGGAAAATCAAGAAATCCTCACTATAGATGAAGATGTTTCGAATGCCGAGCAAGTGGTTGATGATTGGAGATGCGAAATCATCGAACATCTAAGAAATCCATCACGTAGAGTTTCCCGAAAGCTCGTATAAAGCCCTCAAATTGCATTTTTGATGATCACTTATACTACAAGTCTATAGATGGAGTATTGCTTAAATGTTTGAGTCAAGAAGAGGCTAGAAAGGTGATGTATGAGGTGCATGAAGGATTATGCGGTGCGCATCAGTCAGCTTACCGAATGAAGTGGATAATTCGGAGAACTGGTTATTTTTAGCCAACCATGCTGGAGGATTGCTTTGAATACTATAAGGGATGTCACGATTGTCAAAAGTTCGGCAATATTCAAAAGGCTCCAGCATCTGCTATGAACCCAATAATCAAACCTTGGCCATTCAGAGGATGGGGCATAGATTTAATTGGTCAAATTCATCCTCCTTCTAGCAAAGGACATAAGTTTGTGCTCTTGGCCACGGATTATTTTACCAAGTGGGTCGAAGCTATTCCGTTGAAGAAAGTCACGCCGAAAAATATGATCGTTTCGTTAAAGAGCATATAATTTATAGGTTTGGAATTCCTCAAACTATAACGACCGATCAAGGGACTCGTTTATTTCTTCGGAGTTTTGTGACTTTGTCAAGACATGGGAATTAAGTTGTATAATTTTTCTCCTTATTATGCACAAGCCAATGGTCAAGCGTAAGCATCAAATAAGATTATGATTAAGATCATTCAAAAGAAGATTGATGAGAAGCCAAAAAGATGGCATTTGGTTCTTAATGAAGCATTGTGGGCTTACCGAATGGTTTGTCACGGGTCAACTCAAACATCTCCCTATGAGTTAGTTTATGGGCATCATGTCGTGTTACCTTGGGAGTTGCAAACGGGTTCAAGACGAAGTTATGTTACAAAAAGGATTTGGAAAAAAAAGGAGATTATACAAATTTGATGATAGATGAACCGGAGGATTTGCATCCGATTCGCCTCAAGGCAATCGGAAAACATTGAGAAAAACAAAGTACGTATTGCCAAATACTACAATAAGAGGGTCAAGATAAAGCAATTCACGTAAGGTGATCTGGTTTGGAAGACTATACCGCCGATTGGATCAAAAGACAGAGCATTCGCAAATGGTCTCCGAATTGGGAAGGACCCTTTCGGTAGAAAGATGTGTGCCCGGCAATGCATATATTTTGAAGACTTTGTTTGGAGAAGAATTCGCCGAGCTATCAATGGAAGATATCTTAAAAAATACTACCCTAGTGTTGAGGTTGGTTCATGAAAAAAATTTAAAACCAAACAAGTACCGATGGAGGAAACATCGCCTTTAGCACAAAAATTGAAGAAACCAAAATAGCCGATATGGTTCATATCGCCTTTAGTCCAAAAAATATCTATGTTTATCGAATGATCTTAAATTGACTTCAATTCTCGACCGGTTGGTTTATCGGGAAAAAAAAAAAAATGGAGATCCTAGATGATACCGCCAATGGACACGCCAAATCGTTTGTGGCGCAGACTAAGATCCAATCGACTAAAGTGATATCACCGCATTCGGAAATCATTCAGAGTTATTCGATTCGAAAGAATATCAAGATATCTATCCGACAATCAACACAAGATCAAATGGACACATTTTCGGAAGATGATTTCAATATTCACAAAAAACAGTCCCTAATTACAAACTACTCCCCGAACAACTTATTGAGAACAGATTGGGGATTGGTGGATTCGGCAAGGGCGGTAGCATGGTCTCCGTAGAGCTCCAGCCCTGCTCCTCGATGTCCTCCACCTCGTGAGGATGACCTCCCCGCAAAGCCAACGGCTTGAAAAGAGTAATCCTCATTGGTGCGGGAGGACATCGCCGCCAAAGCCAAGGGAGACGCCAAGGTGAACGCCTTGGATGATGGCCTCGATCAACACGGCCATCAATGGCATCCAAAGCGTGCCTCGAGGGGTCTCTCCCCGGGCATTCACCTTGTCGGCCGCCCGGGTTGCCGCCGCCTTCAACCGATCGTTTCTCCGCAGAGTGCCGAAAGATGAAAGGTTGATTAGTACAAAGGAGATGATGAACAGATTGAAATCAATGACTAACGAACCGGTGATGGCATCGCAAAATCGCTTTGCGCCGGGTCTTCCCATTCGGCTTGTGCAATGCCGAATTGCTTGGAGACCTCGCCAAGCTCGTTCCCGGCTTTGTCCCCTCTCCTTGCGGAAACAGAGCGCCTCCTCGTGAACGCATGCAGGCTCCTCTTCCTCCGGCTCGCTGACCCCAAGGGTTAGGGGTTGTAGGAGTTGCCGGAGTCGGAAGAGCTTGAGGAGCTCGAGGAACCCGGCAACCGACACCGGTTGGTCGGAGGTGCCCTGTTGGGTCACCACCATTGGGGCAGCAGCAGATGGTATTGCCCCCGTGATGACTCGCGGCCCGAGAAAGACAAAGGACCGAAAGGTTAGAAGATGAACAAAGTGAACAAGAACACGCAGAGACGGCAGATTAATCTTACCCATGGCGTTGCCGGCGTGCCGCGCCCGCCCCCCCTTCTCGCCCTCCCTCGCCAGGCGCTTCCCATGGTCACCGGCGCCGACATTGGTGATGTGGAGGTGGGGTTTTCTTCCTAGTGGTTTCGGGCGAGAAGGTGAGAGGATGATGATGAATACTAACCGGCGATGGTGGTGGAAGCCGGAAGAGGGCTTTATTTATAGGCCAAAATGGAGTTCGTGGCGCATGACTCTGGGTATACCAAACGATGAAGTAGGGTTTACTCCTTTTTGGGCAAGCACGGACCGGGCCAGCTCATTTAAATCAAAAAAACGACGGTTCGTAGGAATCGGCTAGTCCCCTAATCGGGAAGTCCGTAATGATGGCCGTCTCTGTTTATTCGGGAAGCCTAAGGGCATTCGGTTTTGTCACCGATCGATTGAAATGAAAGAAACCGAAGTCATCATTGTGGAATGCAAGTGTTAAAAGAGATACAAAGATATAAATGCATTATGTGCCAATGTTTCAGCTTGCCTAGGAAAAAATTTTTAATGGCATCTATGGCATCATTCCCGATTCGGCTAACTTCTTCCAAAGACTTTGTTGTCATCATCCCTGAGCTCGGATTTTGGTAAGCCGAAGTCTTGATCTGGCCGATTCTCCTTGATGACGTAAGCTATCTTCATCCCGGCTGCATCTATGGAGTTTGGTAGATTAGCAATCTTATCTTTGTGGGACCGGATGTTGGCATTCACCTGAATTAATCGAGCCTGGGCCCGGCCTTCTCTTCCTCCATAGTCGCCGTTCAGGCTCCAGAATTGCCAAAGTTTGTTTAGCGTTGAACTGGGAATGCAACTCCTTGACTTGTTGCTTCTTCATCGCTTGTCATCTTGCAGAGCGGCTTTGGAGGCTATATTTTTGTTTGCTCTCCTAACCTTACCAACATGGTCATCAAGATGAGTTGCAGATTCTAAAGGAGCCCCGAGAGCTTGAGGAATTTCTTGATCAATAAGCTCAAAGAGGTCCCTTTATCCGGGTCTCAGATCCCGAACCAGAGTGTTGGTATCCTTGGTTAATGTAAGAGCAATTTCTTTTTCAGCGAGCCTCGGTTCTCTCGCCGACAACGGCCGCGGGATGTGGCTTCTTCATCGCCTTCATTGATGTACTCTTCAATTGTGAAAGAGTAGCCGACAAATGCCGGCTTGGCATCATCCTTTGAGAAAGGAAAACCATTAGCCGATTGATCGAAAGTTATTTGGGAGGTCAATGAAATAAAGGGTTACCTTTTGTGCGTAAGCCTCTTCAGCCGATTCCTATCCCGACTTGATTGAGGGATCGCTTGGATGCCCGAGGATGATGAGCTTGAAGCTTGATGGGAAGATGATTCTTTCATGTCATCCCATCCAAAAAATCATCCGAGAATGATTAATGGATGCAATGAGTAAAGTTGACAAAAGAAAAAGAAGAGGGTGCATGAAGAGCTATTACCAATGTGACCAATAGCTCCCCTCGAATTTCTCGCACTATCAACGTAAGCATGAGGAGGAGATTCTTCCGCCATTTTATCCAAGGAATGATCTCGCTTCTCGTAGCAAAATTAGTTCATCCGATGCAAAAGAAAGGGGGCAATCGGCTAAAAAAAGTAGTACCTATGTGGCCAAGTGGTTTCTTGAACTTCTACGCCTTCTTCTTGGGTTTCTACATTTTCAGTGTGCCCGAGAAGATGTTTCAAGAATTTAGGCACATTGGTCGATCTTGAGGGCCCGACTGTGGGTCAAAAAAGAGGAAAATAATGGATAAATAAGCTCCATCATGGTTCAAAACAAAACTGACCCTGAGTATACCTTGGGAGAGAGTTTAGCCTTCTTGGATCTTGTTCTCCCGGGCACATTAACATCTCTACTTGATCCAAGAATAGCTTTCCTCTTGCCTTCCCTTCTTGAGGGAGCCGTGCCCAGAGCCGCCGGTATTTTCATGAAGGTTGCCAAGGATGGAGCGCCAAAACCTAAGGCGTGGATGGGTCCAGCTTTGTAATATTGGACTACTTGAGAAGAAGGGGTAGGCTCGTGGATCCCAGTAAGACAATACAATACCCAAATTAAGAACAAAGTCAAAAAAAGAGGTAATTGTGAGTATGAAGAAAGTTACCTCACCGTCGAATCAAATTGAGCATGCAAATCCCCGACATAGAGGGTGCACCGGCATGTTAAAAATATGGGAACGCCACTCTTGCCACCAAGAGGAGAACAGGGATGAGCAAAGATCTATCAGCCCTAGAGGTAAAGGCATGAATTCTCGGGCAGTCCCATCCAAGCTCAAAGACTTTCTTGGCTTCTATCTCATCTCCTACCCTCTCCCCGGGCCTTATAATGGTGGAGAAGAACAATCTTGGGGGCAGCCGCCCACAGCCTAACCGTCTGGCCGACATGTTTGGATTATAAAATTCATAAGAGGGATTCAAAGAACCTCCCATGATGAAACTCCGCTAGCAAAACACGTGGTTTAATGAAAGAATTGAAGATTTTTGTAGCAACCATGTCCGAGCAGCCGATTCATAACTGAATTTGCAAGGCAAGGTCGAGTGTCACTTTTCTATAAGGAAGCCATATCACATGATTGAAGCCTTTGAAGAACAACTTGAAAAGATGGCCGAGGTCTATGTCAATGGTAATGGCAGCCGCCGCTTCTCCATAAGTTTGACAGTTTTTCTTTCACTTGGCCGCCCTCATCATCATTGACGTAAGGAAAACCCAAGGTGTTAAGGTCCACAGAGACTATCCGGGTGCATGTACAATTGTAGCCACATCTCGCACAAACCACCGTGGGACCATTTACACAATGAATTTCCCCTGCATTGGCGATCTGAACAATGATCCGATGCATCATGTGATAGACAGCCCCGTGAGATATTTGCCTAGAGGAATTAAAATTCCCGCAGCAGCCTCCTCGCCATTACCATGTGGTTAAGAGTTGGCTCATTGATTTGCCACGTAAAACAAAACCCGCAGAGCCACATGTTCAGAAAGCTTTGTATTCCTTGTTGTCAACGATCCCGTGGACATGTAAGTCAAGATGTATTTGGTCCACCCGCTTCCCCGATTTGATCGCCTTTCGGTTGCCGTTGTTCTTGTACTTGAGGGGTATACCGGGCGCCGTTACATTGAGGCCCTGCCATCATGAAGATATCGGCCAAAGTGAAAGACATCGGGCCATGGCCGAAGATGAAAGAATTGGTAGCATCGCACCGTAAGTGGGAAGTCGCTATCAAAGAGAGTCATTCCCGGGTGTTGCCGACAGAGATAATTCTAAGCAATGCCGAATGTCCCGAGAATCCCTGACTACCGCTCTTGTTCAACATTCTCTCGGTACCACTTCCGCCATCCGTAAATCGGAGGGAAAGGCCAGGTTTTGAAAGTGTTTGGCCATCGGTTCGGGAGCAACTCCGGATTTGAAAGGGATCCTCGAGGTCCCCTTCTCCACAAACTCAATTGGATTGGGATCTCCCATCGACCCAAGAAGTACGAATCGTGGTTCGCAAAGATAGGGGATCGAATCGTATCCTTGTACTCCTTCAAAAGGTGATACGTACGGGGAGAGAAGAATCAAAAAAGTGAAAAAGCAACGAGAAGATTGCCGAATACATGAAAAGAATTGGGGATTACCTCCGGAACTCCATCCTAGGTCGCCATTGAGGGCTAGAATTGAGTTTGAATCTAGGACGGAAAAGTTGGATTTTGAGTAGCGCCGCTGGATTTGAAACAAAGGTTGACCTAAATGAAAAAGGAGTTTGTCAATTTCGAACAAAAATCACTTTTATCCCGAAATTGAGGGGGCATGTGTTAACACCGGATTTTGGTAAAGGTCAATGATGTGGGCCGATTCGCAAGGTATATGAGAAAGCAGGTGAATTCAACGCTGCTCGCAAATGGGTGTGCGGTCGGCTAACTTTGAGCTATTCGGCAAGCCGCATATAATGATGGGCTCGGTCGCTCGGGCAAGTGGTCACGCCAGGCGGTTATATCTTCAAACACAATAGCTCTATTGGGAAGCAAGGTGATCGACTTTAAAGGAAAGAAACATGACAATTCGAAGAATAAAGATGACGGCTTTGTGCTTGCCTAAATATCTTTGTAATCGTATCCGTTTAGGACTTATGTTTGTCCAGGTATAAATATAAACCCTCGACCATTGTAAAGATATACACAATCAAATCAATACAACCGCCCCCGGCCAAGTTTCGAGTCCCTTTTGTCGCGGTCGCCGAAGTTCTTCGAGAGGAGTCATCGATCCGCCGACCTCCGTGAAGTTTCGCAACCTTGCTATCATGTTCTAGTATCGCGCGTGGATTTAGATGTTGATGCAAGTAGTCTTGTTCGCCTCGACCGACCGGATGGCCGTAATGCAGAGGGCGCCGCTTGATGATCGTGAAGTCTTTGCTTATGCCTGCTTTTATCTCGACTAGATGGCTATGCGGCAGCGCCCGCTTGATAGCTTTTTAATGGGCAAGGATTAGTTATCGGCTCTATTAGATTTAGCAAGATCTAGTAGATTCATTAAGTTACCACGTTTTGCATGTGTCTAGTGCTTTTAATTATTTGTAACACTTTTTGCCCGATCTTGATTGATTAGTTTCGGCTCTACACTTTTATAGATCTATTCATCTTTAACGTTCTTATTCTTTTATTGTCATGATAAATAGATTATGTGCTCAAGGGCCGAATTAGATCAATCTAGATTGTTACATGTTTCTTGGGTTCTTGCATGTTAGAAACGTTAGATCTTGATAGGATTGAGTGTCGATGCGGCAGATGCAAGTTTTTGATGGATTTATTTCGTGATAGTTTGTTAGTTCCTTCTTCATGGACCTCGAAGCCGGCTGAATTGCCGAGCTTGGTTATGCTTCAACTTGTAGTTAATTTTCACTTGTTCAAACATGTCTTCTCATGCATGCATATTCGCAATCAATGCTTTATGTATTTTGTCTTCATATTAGCCAAATGAATCACATGCATACTGGCGCACGCCTTCTATAGCCTTATGTCGCCGTGAAGTGGCTTCAGGTCGCATATACG
>JADLZL010006486.1:0-34903 GCA_015844335.1 Chrysopogon serrulatus
TAGGCACTAAAATAAGCAGGAACAGCACAAGGGCTTAGAGACTCCGCATTACATAACCTTTGTCAGAATGAATTCCACGCACTTAGGCGCTGTATTTCTTTAGTCTCTTCGGATTAGTCCTGTATGGCGCCGCAGTTAGGCAGTGAAGCAACCGGGAATAAGGTCAATCTGGTGCTTTCGATCCCTCCAAGTGGTGGTAGTCCTGGTGGTATGTCGCTTGGAAACACATCTGAATACTCCTGCAAAATGTTAGCAACAGCAGGAGGCAAAAGAATTCTGCATATCTTGTAATCGAGATCAAGGTATCCTTGCATACCAGAGCATAAGCAACAGTAAGTTGAAACAATCAATTCATTAATATCAGATTTGGTAGCAAGCATACATTGCCCTTTCAATCTTATCTCATTTTTGTTATTGTCAACAGTTTTAGCATTCTTATTGTTCTCGTTTTAGCCTTTGCAGCCTTAGCCACATCATCACGCAGCACAATGGCCTCAGGAGACATAGGATGTAACACAATTTTAGTTTCATAGTGCAGCAAAGAATATTGTTTTGATCTACCATAATGCAGTATCCCTATCAAATTGCCATGGCCTACCTAGCAAAATATGACAAGCTTGCATAGGCACAACATCACATTCAACAACATCATGATATGTTCCAATCGCAAAATTAATTCGCACCAGTCTAGTTACCTTTGACCTTACCACTGCTATTTAACCATTGTATATGATATGGATGCGGATGTGGTTTGGTGATGAGTGCAAGCTTCATCACCATATAAGCTGCTAGCCAAATTATTGCAGCTACCTCCATCAATAATCATGCGGCAGGGGCGCCCTTAATGACACACTTTGTTTGAAAAAGCGTATGTCGCTGATTTTGCTCCTCCTTTCTCCATTTGTGCACTAAGTACACGCTGCACAATCAAACTCTCATAGCGCTGTCCATCATCCGGCGCTAATATGCACCCTCGTGTCGCTCCTCTTCCTGCATCGTCGGCGCAAGCAAAGCTGATATGGGTAAAGGGTGTCCGATCTTTGGTGGAGATTGATAACTTCGATTTGACTGGAGATGACGTTCACGGCTCGACTACAGCCTTCCAAGACTGCGCCTTAGCAACCGATACACCACCTCCAATGGTTGCTCGCGATCTTGTGGAGCACGTTACAACCAGCCACAAGGGCACTCGTCCCGCAAGCAATCGAGAAAGAACCTCGCAAGAACAGGATGAACAAACAACTAAATTGCAAATAGGAGGTGAAGGTTCAGATGTGATCCACATGAAGGTGGGGTTCGATTCAAGTAGAACGGATGGTCTGCGCCGACACGCCTCTCGAAAAGCAGCAGCTAAACTTACAATCAAAACAAAACCCAATCTGTTTGTGGCGGCTATGGGGTATATGAGAGGGTAGAGGACGTCCTTGACCTGGTATAGGTCGTCCCACAAAGGGACGTGCCTAATGGGCCCCACTTGATACACGCCCATCGGGCAACAATCGTGACACAGCACCCTGGACAGGAAAAAGGTCTCTGTATTAAATCGATGATTCCGGCCGCCTCGAGAAGATATTGACATGATTCTGGATCCATATGAAAGTAGACTTTATAAGCTTTCCATGAAGTACTAGAACATCCCAATCGGAGTCTATATGAAGTCGTGGTGGTCGTTAAGCTGGAGTTGTTCGCGGTCCGAATCCAATTCCAAAACGTGTTGGATTTGGACTCTTTCTTTCTTCCCATGGCAAAGGTGACGTGGTGGCTTGGTGGAGGACATTATGGATACTTGGACCTGGTCCCCAATCAACCTCATGAACCATCCATGCTTCGGATGCGATCCACTCTACTCTTGATCCATGTAAGCACTACTGAAAAATGAAAAACAAAGACACTTTCAGTGCAAAGAACAATTCATCAAATATATAGAATGTAAACTAACATGGATTAACTTCACCTTTGGTTTAGAAGTGGTTAACTTGATCATATCTGAGCTGGTGATGTTCTCATCATTCTCCCTTTCTTGGCTGCAAGGCGTCCTCGACTTGCCCGTGGCATCTAAAAGGTGCTTTGCCTTCATGTTGGAACTTCGGGTGACTAGTATGCTGCAAAGCTTTACAACCAGCAATTCTCCCTTCTTTGGTTGACCACATTGCTTAAGGGAAAAACTAGAAGGACTTTGCAAGACATTATTAGTGTTAGTGCAGCCCTCTATTTGATCATGATATTGTAGGCCAAAGAATATTTCAGATTAGAACAAATATAAATTTTACACCAAATACTCTCCTTTGCAATTATACTTGCCAATAAAGTGATATGTATGATTCAACAAGAATGACAATTTAGAATATGCAAAAAGCTTCTCCTCTAAACAGTTTAGATCACAAAAGAATATCGAATTCAATATAAACTAGAGTATTTAAAGAAGACAACAAATTCAGTTCATCTTGTGCACAAGTAATAGGATGAAAAAAGCTTTTTTTTTTGCACACTTGTATGGTTCCAAACCAAAAGTATCAGATTTATTCACTACTTGTGGCATAGGAGTAAAAGAATGATCATCACACAAGTCCTCTTTATCACAAGGAACAACTAGTAATTCATGTTTTGACAAACATAAATCAGCAACGGGTTCCACTATTTGTTGCTCTTGATCAGCATGCAAATTGTACAAAATTTCAACGTTATGGTTCACATCATTCATGCAAGTACTCGCGGATAAAAGAATATCCTTTTCAGCACTAAGAGCAAGCCAAAACAATGAACCAATATTGTTGTATGATTTGCTAATTAATAAGGTTTGAATTTTAGAATTGAGCCCTTTCATGAACCTACTCATAACATCTTCCTTGCATTCATCTAATCCACCAAACATGACACAAATCTTAAAAAGTATGATAGTATTCGTTGACAGTCCTACTACCTTGATTCAAGTTGTCTAATTTTGCAAACAAACAATCAGCATAATACTTAGGAACATATTCATCTCGAAAAGCATTTTAAAATCTGTCCAAGTTTGTGGAACTTGTTGTGCCTGCAAATATGTTTCCATGTAGTCAAAGCATATTTTTGTTAAAGCACTAGAAGCAGCAAAAATCATTTGATGTTCGGACAAGTCATAATTATCAAACCTGCATCTACCTTAAGCTCCCAATCAATGTAAGCGTGAGGATCAAACATACCAGCATATAATGGTAAGTGCTGAATGATATCTTGAATGTGAGGGTCTAGCTTCAATCGCTCAAAAACCTTTGTATCACCTGCCATGATTAGTAGAAACAAGAAACACAAGATAATATGTTTTCTCCTGTCAACTACTAGGATGTGTCAGGTATAATTCTCTCAAACTCAACTTGTTCAATAAGCTCTTACAAGTTCTTACCAAGAAAAAACAGGGGGGGACGGCCACCAACAAGACAAAGCAACCTCCGGTGATAGTGTATCAATGCCACAAAGAACAAGACCGCCAAGTCTGTAGTCGGATATGTGGAGCTATAGGTGGGCTGAAACAAGGAATGACTAGCACCACGTTAGTTATAAAAGCAAGTTGAATAATCGTTCAACGGCGTATCACGTCTGGTCCTAGCCTAGACCGCTAGAGACGCAAGCCTAGACACAAACGAAGTCACAATACAATCGGAAAAAAGACACGTAACAGCAAGGAATCACACCCCCTCTTTTCCTCAACTCTTCTTTTCTCTTTTTTTTTTTTTCTTTTCTATTTTTTTTCTTTTCTTTTTGCTTTGCATAACTAAAACAAATCTGAATATTCACAAATCAGATTTCAAAAGAAGGAACTTACAATATATTTTTTCTTTTCGGGGTGACAAGAATGCAATTAGCAACTCCATTTTTCTTTGTGTGAACAAAACTTGATTGATAATAGCGAGGATGGATATGGTGCAATGAAGATAGATATGGTAGTAATGTTTGCCCGGAGATGTATATGGTGGTGGTGAAGGCGCCGTGATGTAAATGAGTGATAGTGACCAAAAACGTGACAAGAACTCGAAACTCTAAAGGACTAAAACTAAAACCAAAGACTTGACATTTAACCGGCTAAACGCAAACTCAACAAGCCCTAACTAAGCAAGATGAGCCACAAGACAAAGGTTTTATAGGATTATGGAAAAACTAATCTACTATATCTTTTGGCTTTTCCGACTATAGGAAATTAAAAAACAGCGAAGGATTAGAAGTCTCTCACCGAAGAACCTTTGCTCGATACCAACCGATATGGGTAAGGGTGTCCCATCTTTGGTGGAGATTGATAACTTCGATTTTGATGGAGATGACGTTCACGGGCTCGATTACAGCCTTCCAAGACTGCGCCTTTAGCAACCGATACACCACCTCCAATGGTTGCTCGCGATCTTGTGGAGCACGCATAACCACCACAACAAGGGCACTCATCCTCGCAAGCAATCGAAGAACTCGCAAGAACAAGATGAACAAACAACTAAATTGCAAATAGGAGGTGAAGGTTCAGATGTGATCCACATGAAGGTGGGGTTCCGGATTCAAGCAGAACGGATGGTCTCCGCCGACACACGCGCCTCCAAGGAAGTAGCAGCAAGCCTAAACTTACAATCAAAACAAAACCCAATCTGTTTGTGGCGGCCATGGGGTATATGAGAGGGTAGAGGACGTCCTTGACCTGGTATAGGTCGTCCCACAACCCTAGGACGCGCCCCTATTGGGCCCCACTTTGATACACGCCCATCGGGCAACAATAAGGTGACACAAAGACTCGGACAGAAAAAAGGTCTCTGTATTAAATCGATGATTCCGGCCGCCTCGGAGAAGATATTGACATGATTCTGGATCCATATGAAAGTAGACTTTATGAGCTTTCCATGAAGTACTAGAACATCCCAATCGGAGTCTATATGAAGTCGTGGTGGCCCGTGCAAGCTGGAGTTGTTCTGCAGTCCGAATCCAGTTCCAAAACGTGTTGGATTTGGACTCTTTCTTTCCCGGGGCCAAAGGTGACGTGGTGGCTTGGTGGAGGACATTATGGATACTTGGACCTGGTCCCCAATCAACCTCATGAACCATCCATGCTTCCCGGATGCGATCCACTTCTACTCTTGATCCATGTAAGCACCATGAAAAATGAAAACAAAGACACTTTCTGATGCAAGCAACAATTCATCAAATATATAGAATGTAAACCTAACATGGATTAACTTCACCTTTGGTTTAGAAGTGGTTAACTTGATCATATCTGAGCTGGTGTTGTTCTCATCAAAAGCAAGTGTGTCTTCATCGAAATCACTAGCGTATGAATACCACCGCCTTCTTTTATGACCAAAACTCGAGCGCTTAGGACAATCACGCCGCATGTGTCCATAGCCCTTGCAACGGTGCATTGAACGCCTCTTTGTTCTACCTGTGGAAGCAGAAGAAGACGCACTTGTGGCTGGATTTGGTGCCGCTTTGTTTGCTGAAATTGAAGGTGCTGCAGCACGCGCGTGTTGTCGGTTGATGGAGATGGCGCCGACCGACTCGCCGAGGAAGTGGAAGGAGGTACGTGGCCGGTAAGAGTCGTGCGGGTTGTACGTTCTTTGCCATGATGTAGATTTCCCTGCAGAAATATTAGTCCTGGTGCTAGCCTGTCTTCCCTGCACTTCCCTTTCAGCTTTACAAGCAAGATGGAACAAACGGGTTACGTTATTGTATTCCTTATAAGCAAGAATGTCCTCGAATTTCACGGTTTAAACCACCCAAAAATCTAGCCATAGCAGGTTCCTCATCCTCTTGTAGATTACAACGTAGCATTCCTATTTGCAATTCCCTGATAATATTCCTCTACACTCTTAGCACCCTGTCTTAAAAGTTGTAACTTATTTAACAAATCACGTGCATAGTAAGAGGGAACAAATCTAGACCGCATGACCCGCTTCAAAGCAAATCCAATTTCGTGGCATGTTATTAGGATTTTTCTTGCCATATTCTATCCACCAAACAGAAGCAAAATCAAGTGAACTCACTAGTAGCAGCCCTAACACGCATTTTCGGGGACTTCATGACATGCAAATTTTTGATCAAATGCAATCTCCCAAGTAATATAAGCATCGGGATCATATTTACCATCAAAAGGAGGTATCTTAAATTTAATCTTACTAAAAGCCTCATCCCCGGTATTTTCCTCACGACGGTGATGACGACCCATACCTCTAGTATTACGATGTAGGCGACGCTTCGGTCCCGAAGTCTCTATCATCAAGTTCTTCGATCGCCGCCGTATAGCTATCATCATCACTATACTTGTGTCGCTTCTTCTTTCTTGTTGTCGCCATTGACAGCTTTGTCATCCTTCATGTGGAAGTCATCAAAAACGCTTCAAAAAGCAGCAAGGCTTTTGTCCACGCGAGCAACCGATGTCTCTAACCCTCGTAAGCTTGGTGTTGGTGGCAAGTTGGCTCGCCTCCAGCTTGCCCGAGCTTGTCATTGGTCACCGGGAGGTCTTTATCCAGTCCTTGTTGAATGCAGCTGCACCTGCCCGGTGAAATGTTGTATGATGCCCTTGGTGCGTGGGGTTTGTGGCATCTTGTTCAACGATCATCATCTGATCCCCGACATGGTGAAACAACAAAAAGGGAACAAGAAAACAGTGAAGTAATAAAACCCTACAGCTAGTAGGATGTGGCTACTGCAAGGCACTCACTCTAAACCTGTTACACAAGCTCTTACCAATTCTTACCCTTACTCACAGGAGGTCTACCAGAAACCAATAGGTCTCGCAACCTTAGAAAGTGGTGTATCGTTACCGTAGAAAGCAACCCCCCGTCAAGCTGTAGTGGGATATGTGGAGCTATAGGTGGGCTGAAATTTATGGACAAGAAAACACTAGCACCACGTTAGTTATAAAAAAGCAAGCTGAATAATCGCTCAACGGTGGTACTATGCTGGTCCTAGCCTAGACAAGGCTAGAGACGCGAGCCTGGACACAAGGGAAAGCACAACACACCACCTGAAACAAAGATCACAATGAGCAGCCCCTCTCTAATATCTTCCCTTTCCTTTTTTCTCTTGTTCTTCTTTTTTTTTTTTTTTTTTTTTTTTTTTTTTTTCAGGGGAACCTCAAAAACTGATTATATGAACCAATTAACGAAAACGAGCAACCCACCACAAATTTTTTTTTTTGGAAAGAGTAGGGGTATTCCAAAGAACAAGAAGATATTCCGACCGTGATATGGTATATATTATCGATATTCGACTTGATCACAGAGTTCCACTCAGACTTGGTGGAAATGAATACCAGTGTAGTACTCGGATTTGGCCAAACAGAGAGTAGTATGTATATGGTAGTGCACGGTTGTGACTAGAACGTGACAAGAACTCGAAACTCTAATCGACTACAACTAAGACCAAAGAACACGACACAACCGGCCAGAACCGACGCATTCAACAAGCCCTAACTAAGCAATACTAGCAAAGGCTCAAAGGTTTCATAGGATTGCAGGACTAATCTACTATTTTTTTGGGGGCTTTTTTTCTCGACAATAGGAAATTAAAACAGCGAAGAATCAGAAATCTCTCACCGATAAACCATGCTCGATACCAATCGATAGAAAACTGGGGTTTGGTTCCGATCTTTCGATGAGAGGGAGTGGATAACTCGATTGATGGAAGGAGACGACGTTCACGGCCCGACTACAACCGTCCAAGACGTTGCGCCTTAGCGACCGATACACCACCTCCAATGGTTGGCGTGATCCTCGCGGTGCGACAACCGCCACTAGGGCACTCGTCCCGCAAGCAATCGAAGAACCAGCAAGAACAAGTAAACAAGCACTAAATGTGTACGCGAATTGAGGAAATCAAAGATGAATCGCAATTATGGTGGGGTTCCGAATTCAAGTAGACGGGCGGCTGGACTGCACGCGTTTACAAGGAAGTAGCGAGAGCTAACTTGCGAAAACAAAAAACCCAATTGTTCTTGGCGGCGGCCAAGGGGTATATGACATGAGGAGGACGACCACAAGGGTGCTGGGTTTGTGCTCTAACCCTAAGACGCATCCTTAATGGATTCTAAGACGATACATAGCCCATTGGGCTAAAACAAGGTGTCGCAAAGACTGGACAGAAATAGGTCTCTCAAGTAAATTGAGGGCTGCGTCCAGCTGGAGCAGATATGTACTTGAGGCTAGATCCATATGAAAGTAGACTTGATAAGCTTTCCAAAGAGTCCTGAACTGTCCCAATCCGACTCCGTAAGTGACCGTGGCGACTCTCAAAAAATTGAAGTTGTGCTGCAGTTGAATCCAGCCAGCCGCGAGTCCGTTTCCGTTTAGTTGTTCTCCTTGATTCCTGATCAAAACAAGAGTGCACGCGTCTCCAAGATCTAAACAAGATGGACATACACTTAAGAGAGAACTCACTTGATAATTAAGTTGACGAGCACGAGCACGAGTGAGAGGACCAGCAATAGGCACGGAGTTGGTGTGGTGCTGATGTCCTCATCAATGAGCATCCGTGCAACAAAATTTTTTTGCACACTCGTGGCGCGCTTCCCGAAAGCCGTGCATGAAACGTGCGATGAGATTACCACCGACTCCAAACGTGGGAACGACCGTGCATTTGTTCCACGTCACCTAGGATGAGCATCCGGTGCAACAAACTTTTTTTGCACACTCCTGGTGCCCTTACCAAAAGCCATGCATCCAACGTGTGATGAGATTACCACTAACTCCAAACGTGGAAACGACCATGCACTTGTTCCATGTCACCTAAGATGAGGATCTGGTGCAACAAAATTTTTTTGCACACTTCGGGTGTGCTTCGCAAAAGCCGCGTGCATCGAACGCGGGCGATGAGATCACCACCGACTCCAAATGTCGTAACAACCGTGCACTTGTTCCACGTCACCTAAGATGAGCATCCGTGTAACAAAAATTTTTTTGCACACTCTCGCGCGCTTCCCGAAAAGCCGTGCATCAAACGTGTGACGAGATGACCACCGACTCCAATGTGGTAACGACCGTGCACTTGTTCCACGTCACCTAAGATGAGCATCCGGTGCAACATAATTTTTTTTGCACACTTGTGGTGCGCTCCCGAAAAGCCGCATCGAACGGGCGACGATATTACCACCGACTCCAAACATGGAAACGACCGCGCATTTGTTCCACGCCACCAAAGATGAGGATCCGTGCAACAAATTTTTTTTGCACACTTCGGTTCGGCTTCCCGAAAAGCCACGCATCCAACGTGTGACGAGATTAGCACCGACTTGAAACGTGGTAACGACCATGCACTTGTTCCACGCTTCCTAAGATGAGCATCCAAGGCAACAAAATGTTTTGCACACCTGTGGTGCGCTCCCGAAAGCCGCATCGAATGTGCGACAAGATTACCACCGACTCCAAACGTGGCAACGACCGCGCACCTGTTCCACATCACCTAGATGAGCATCCGGTGCAACAAAATTTTTTGCACACTGGTGGCGCGCTCCCGAAAAGCCGCATGAAACGTGCGACGAGATTACCACCGACTCCAAACATGGAAACGACCGTGCACTTGTTCTACATCACCTAGATGAGGATCCGTGCAACAAAATTTTTTTTGCACACTTCGGTGTGCTTCCCCGAAAGCCTTGCATCGAACGTGCGACGAGATTACCACCGACTCCTGACGTGGGAACGACCGTGCATTTGTTCCACGTCACCTAGATGAGCATCCGGTGCAACAAACTTTTTTGCACTCCCTGGTGCACTTACCGAAAAGCCATGCATCTAACGCGGTGATGAGATTACCACTAACTCCAAACGTGGAAACGACCGTGCACTTGTTCCATGTCACCTAAGATGAGGATCTGGTGCAACAAAATTTTTTTGCACACTTCGGTGTGCTTCGCGAAAAAAAGCCGCATCGAACGTGCGATGAGATTACCATCGACTCCAAATGTGGTAACAACCGTGCACTTGTTCCACGCCACCGAAGATGAGCATCCGGTGCAACAAAATTTTTTGCACACTTGTGGTGCGCTTCCCCCGCAAGCCGCATCGAACGTGCGACGAGATTACCACTAACTCCAAATGTGGAAACGACCGTGCATTTGTTCCACGTCACCTAAGATGAGCATCCGTGCAACAAACTTTTTTTGCACACTTTTCGGTGCGCTTCTCGAAAGCCGCATCAAACGGGCGACGAGATTACCACCGACTCCAAACGTGGAAACGACCGTGCATTTGTTCCACGTCACCTAAGATGAGCATCGGTGCAACAAACATTTTTTACACACTTCTGGTGCGCTTCATGAAAGCCATGCATCCAACGTGTGACGAGATTACCAGTGATTTCAAACGTGGTAACGACCGTGCACTTGTTCCACGTCACCTAAGTAGAGGATCGGGTGCGACGAAATGTTTTTGCACGCCTTTGGTGTGTTTCCCGAAAGCCGTGTATCGAACGTGCGACGAGATTACCACTAACTCCAATCGTGGAAATGATGCGGCGCTTGTTCCACATCACCTAAGATGAGCATCGGGTGCTGCAAAAGTCTTTTTTGCACACCTGTGGTGCGCTTCCCGATAGCCGTGTATCGAACGTGCGACGAGATTACCACCGATTCCAAACGTGGAAACGACCGAGCATTTGTTCCACGTCACCTAAGATGAGCATCGGTGCAACAAACATTTTTTGCACACTTCTGGTGCACTTCCCGAAAGCCATGCATCCAACGTGTGACGAGATTACCATCGACTTCAAACGTGGTAACGACCGTGCACTTGTTCCACGTCACCTAAGATGAGCATCTAGTGCAGCAAAATTTTTTGCACACCTGTGGTGCGCTTCCCGAAAGCCGCATCGAACGCGGCGATGAGTTTACGACTAAATCCAAACATGGTAATGACCGCACTTGTTCCACGTCACCCAAGATCAGCATCTAGTGCAACAATTTTTTTTTGCACACTTCTAGTGCGCTTCCCGAAAGCCGTGCATCGAATGTGCGACAAGATTACCACTGACTCCAAATGTGGTAACGACCATGCACTTGTTCCAGGCCACATAGGATGAGCATCCGGTGCAACAAAATTTTTTTGCACACTTCAGGCGCTTCCCCGAAAGTCGCATCGAACATGCGACGAGATTACCACTGACTCCAAATGTGGAAAGGACCATGCATTTGTTCCACGCCACCTAAGATGAGCATCCGGTGCAACAAACTTTTTTGCACACTTCTGGTGCGCTTCCCGAAAGCCATGCATCCAACGTGTGGCGATATTACCACCGACTTCAAACGTGGTAACGACCGCTGCACTTGTTCCACGTCACCTAAGATGAGCATCCAAAGGCAACAAAATTTTTTGCACACCTGTGGTGCGCCTCCCGAAAGCCGCATCAAACGTGTGACGAGATTACCACTGACTCCAAACATGGAAATGACTGTGCACTTGTTCTACGTCACGTAGGATGAGCATCCGGTGCAACATAATTTTTTTGCACACTTATGGTGCGCTTCCCGAAAGCCGCATCGCATCGAACGTGCGACGAGATTACCATCGACTCCAAACGTGGAAACGACCGTGCATTTGTTCCACAACACCTAAGATGAGCATCCGATGCAACAAACTTTTTTGCACTTCTGGTGCGCTTCCCGAAAGCCGTACATCCAACGTGTGACGAGATTACCACAAACCCAAACGTGGAAATGACCGTGCACTTGTTCCGTGTCACCTAAGATGAGGATCTTGTGCAACGAATTTTTTGCACACATCCTGGTGTGCCTCCCAAAAGCCGTGCATCGAACGTGCGATGAGATTACCACCGACTCCAAATGTGGTAACGACCGTGCACTTGTTCCACGTCACCTAAGATGAGCATCTGGTGCAACAAACTTTTTTTGCACACTCCTGGTGCGCTTACCGAAAGCCATGCATCCAACGTGTGATGAGATTACCACTAACTCCAAACGTGGAAACGACCGTGCACTTGTTCCATGTCACCTAAGATGAGGATCCGTGCAACATAATTTTTCTCGCACACTTCTCGTGTGCTTCGCAAAAGCCGCCATCGAACGTGCGATGAGATTACCACCGACTCCAAATGTGGTAACAACCATGCACTTGTTCCACGTCACCTAAGATAAGCATCCGTGCAACAAAAATTTTTTGCACACTTGTGGTGCGCTCCCGAAAAGCTATGCATCGAACGTGCGACGAGATTACCACCGACTCCAAATGTGGAAACGACCGTGCATTTGTTCCACGTCACCTAAGATGAGCATCCGGTGCAACAAATTTTTTTTTTGCACACTGGTGCGCTTTCTCGAAAGCCGTGCATCAAACGTGCGACGAGATTACCACCGATTCCAAACTTGGAAATGACGGTGCATTTGTCCCACGTCACCTAAGATGAGCATCGGTGCAACAAACATTTTTTGCACACTTTTGGTGCGCCCCCGAAAGCCATGCATCCAACGTGTGACGAGATTACCACCGACTTCAAACGTGGTAACGACGTGCACTTGTTCCACGTCACCTAAAATGAGCATCTAGTGCAACAAAAATTTTTTGCACACCTGTGGTGCGCTTCCCCGAAAGCCGTGCATCCAACGTGCGATGAGTTTACGACTAACTCCAAACATGGTAATGACCGTGCACTTGTTCCACGTCACCAAAGATCAGCATCTAGTGCAACAAAATTTTGTTTTGCACACTTCTGGTGCGCTTCCCCGAAAGCCGCATCGAATGTGCGACAAGATTACCACCGACTCCAAATGTGGTAACGACCGTGCACTTGTTCCACGTCACTTAGATGAGCATCCGGTGCAACAAAATTTTTTGCACACTTCTAGTGCGCTTCCCGAAAGTCGTGCATCGAACATATGACGAGATTACCACCGACTCCAAATGTGGAAAGGACCATGCATTTGTTCCACGTCACCTAAGATGAGCATCCGTGCAACAAACTTTTTTGCACACTTCTGCAGCGCTTCCCGAAAGCCATGCATCCAACGTGTGGCGAGATTACCACCGACTTCAAACATGGTAACGACTGCACTTGTTCCGTGTCACCTAAGATGAGGATCTTGTGCAACAAAAAATTTTTTGCACACTTCTCGGGTGTGCTTCGCAAAAGCCGTGCATCGAACGTGCGATGAGATTACCACTGACTCCAAATGTGGTAACAACCATGCACTTGTTCCACGTCAACTAAAATGAGCATCCGGTGCAATAAAATTTTTTTGCACACTTGTGGTGCGCTTCCCAAAAGCCGTGCATCGAACGTGCGACGAGATTACCACTGACTCCAAATGTGGAAACGACCGTGCATTTGTTCCACGTCACCTAAGATGAGCATCCGGTGCAACAAAAGTTTTTTGCACACTTCTCGTGCGCTTCCCGAAAGCCGTGCATCAAACGTGTGACGAGATGACCACCGACTCCAATGTGGTAACGACCGTGCACTTGTTCCACATCACCTAAGATGTGCATCCGGTGCAATATAATTTTTTGCACACTTGTGGTGCGCTTCCCGAAAGCCGCGGCATCGAACGCGCGCGACGATATTACGATCGACTCGAAACACGGAAACGACCGCGGCATTTGTTCCACGTCACCAAAGATGAGCATCCGGTGCAACTATTTTTTTTGCACACTTCGGTTCGCTTCCCGAAAGCCATGCATCCAACGCGGTGACGAGATTAGCACTGACTTCAAACGTTGTAACGACCATGCACTTGTTCCACGTTTCCTAAGATGAGCATCCAAAGGCAACAAAATGTTTTGCACACCTGTGGTGCACTTCCCGAAAAGCCGTGCATCGAATGTGCGACAAGATTACCACCGACTCCAAACGTGGTAACGACCGTGCACCTGTTCCACATCACCTAGAATGAGCATTCGGTGCAACAAAATTTTTGCACACTCGTGGCGCGCCTCCGAAAAGCCGTGCATGATACGCAACGAGATTACCACCGACTCCAAACATGGAAAACGACCGTGCACTTGTTCTACATCACCTAGGATGAGGATCCGTGCAACAAAATTTTTTTGCACACTTCGGTGTGCTTCCCGAAAGCCGCGCATCGAACGTGCGACGAGATTACCACCGACTCCAAACGTGGGAACGATCGTGCATTTGTTCCACGTCACCTAGGATGAGCATCCGGTGCAACAAATTTTTTTGCACACTCCCTGGTGCGCTTACCGAAAAGCCATGCATCCAACGGTGATGAGATTACCACTAACTCCAAACGTGGAAACGACCGTGCACTTGTTCCATGTCACCTAAGATGAGGATCCGGTGCAACATAATTTTTCTGCACACTTCTGGTGTGCTTCGCAAAAGCCGTCATCGAACGTGCGATGAGATTACCACCGACTCCAAATGTGGTAACAACCATGCACTTGTTCCACGTCACCTAAGATAAGCATCCGGTGCAACAAAATTTTTTGCACACTTGTGGTGCGCTCCCGAAAGCTGTGCATCGAACGTGCGACGAGATTACCACCGACTCCAAATGTGGAAACGACGCGTGCATTTGTTCCACGTCACCTAAGATGAGCATCCGTGCAACAAATTTTTTTTTTTTTGCACACTTCTGTGCGCTTCTCGAAAAGTCCGCATCAAACGTGCGACGAGATTACCACCGATTCCAAACTTGGAAATGACGGTGCATTTGTCCCACGTCACCTAAGATGAGCATCGGTGCAACAAACATTTTTTTGCACACTTTTGGTGCGCCCCCGAAAGCCATGCATCCAACGTGTGACGAGATTACCATCGACTTCAAACGTGGTAACGACGCGTGCACTTGTTCCACGTCACCTAAAATGAGCATCTAGTGCAACAAAATTTTTTGCACACTGTGGTGCGCTTCCCGAAAGCCGTGCATCCAACGCAGGCGGCGATGAGTTTACGACTAACTCCAAACATGGTAATGACCGTGCACTTGTTCCACGTCACCAAAGATCAGCATCTAGTGCAACAAAATTTTGTTTTGCACACTTCGGGTGCGCCTCCCGAAAGCCGTGCATCGAATGTGCGACAAGATTACCACCGACTCCAAATGTGGTAACGACCGTGCACTTGTTCCACGTCACTTAGATGAGCATCCGGTGCAACAAAAATTTTTTGCACACTTCTAGTGCGCTTCCCGAAAGTCGTGCATCGAACATATGACGAGATTACCACTGACTCCAAATGTGGAAAGGACCATGCATTTGTTCCACGTCACCTAAGATGAGCATCCGTGCAACAAACTTTTTTGCACACTTCTGCTGCGCCTTCCCGAAAGCCATGCATCCAACGTGTGGCGAGATTACCACCGACTTCAAACATGGTAACGACCGCACTTGTTCCGTGTCACCTAAGATGAGGATCTTGTGCAACAAAATTTTTTGCACACTTGGTGTGCTTCGCAAAAGCCGCATCGAACGCGGCGATGAGATTACCATCGACTCCAAATGTGGTAACAACCATGCACTTGTTCCACGTCAACTAAAATGAGCATCCGGTGCAATAAAATTTTTTGCACACTTGTGGTGCGCTCCCAAAAAAGCCGCATCGAACGCGGCGACGAGATTACCACCGACTCCAAATGTGGAAACGACCGGCATTTGTTCCACGCCACCTAAGATGAGCATCCGGTGCAACAAAGTTTTTTGCACACTTCTGCGCTTCCCGAAAGCCGCATCAAACGTGGTGACGAGATGACCACCGACTCCAATGTGGTAACGACCGTGCACTTGTTCCACATCACCTAAGATGTGCATCCTGCAATATAATTTTTTGCACACTTGTGGTGCGCTCCCGAAAAGCCGTGCATCGAACGTGCGACGATATTACGATCGACTCGAAACACGGAAACGACTGTGCATTTGTTCCACGTCACCAAAGATGAGCATCCGGTGCAACTAATTTTTTGCACACTTCTGGTTCGCTTCCCGAAAAGCCATGCATCCAACGTGTGACGAGATTAGCACCGACTTCAAACGTTGTAACGACCATGCACTTGTTCCACGTTTCCTAAGATGAGCATCCAAGGCAACAAAATGTTTTGCACACCTGTGGTGCACTTCCCGAAAAGCCGTGCATCGAATGTGCGACAAGATTACCACCGACTCCAAACGTGGTAACGACCGTGCACCTGTTCCACATCACCTAGAATGAGCATTCGTGCAACAAAATTTTTTTGCACACTCGTGGCGCGCTTCCCGAAAGCCGTGCATGATACGTGCAACGAGATTACCACCGACTCCAAACATGGAAAACGACCGTGCACTTGTTCTACATCACCTAGGATGAGGATCCGTGCAACAAAAATTTTTTTGCACACTTCTGGTGTGCTTCCCCGAAAGCCGTGCATCGAACGCGGCGACGAGATTACCACCGACTCCAAACGTGGGAACGATCGTGCATTTGTTCCACGTCACCTAGGATGAGCACCCGGTGCAACAAACTTTTTTGCACACTCCCTGGTGCGCTTACCGAAAAGCCATGCATCCAACGTGTGATGAGATTACCACTAACTCCAAACGTGGAAACGACCGCGGCACTTGTTCCATGTCACCTAAGATGAGGATCTGGTGCAACATAATTTTTTCTGCACACTTCCGTGTGCTTCGCAAAAGCCGCATCGAACGCGTGCGATGAGATTACCATCGACTCCAAATGTGGTAACAACCATGCACTTGTTCCACGTCACCTAAGATAAGCATCCGGTGCAACAAAATTTTTTGCACACTTGTGGTGCGCTCCCGAAAAGCTGTGCATCGAACGCGCGACGAGATTACCACCGACTCCAAACGTGGAAACGACCGTGCATTTGTTCCACAACACCTAAGATGAGCATCCGTGCAACAAACTTTTTTGCACACTTCTCGTGCGCTCCCCGAAAGCCATACATCCAACGGTGACGAGATTACCACAAACCCAAACGTGGAAACGACCGTGCACTTGTTCCGTGTCACCTAAGATGAGGATCTTGTGCAACGAATTTTTTTTGCACACTTCGTGTGCTTCCCAAAAGCCGTAAGGCCGAACGTGGCGATGAGATTACCACCGACTCCAAATGTGGTAACGACCGCGGCACTTGTTCCACGCCACCTAAGACGAGCATCCGTGTAACAAAATTTTTTTTGCACACTTCTCGGCGCGCCCCGAAAAGAAAGCGGGCATCAAACGTGGTGACGAGATGACCACCGACACCAATGTGGTAACGACCGCGGCACTTGTTCCACGCCACCTAAGATGAGCATCCGGTGCAACATAATTTTTTTGCACACTTGTGGTGCGCTCCCCGAAAAGCCGTGCATCGAACGCGGCGACGATATTACCACCGACTCCAAACATGGAAACGACCGCGCATTTGTTCCACGTCACCAAAGATGAGCAGCCGGTGCAACAAACTTTTTTGCACACTTCGTGCGCTCCCCGAAAAGCCATGCATCCAACGCGGTGACGAGATTAGCACCGACTTCAAACGTGGTAATGACCATGCACTTGTTCCACGCCACCTAAGATGAGCGTCCCGTGCAACAAAATGTTTTGCACACCTGTGGTGCGCCTCGAAAGCCATGCATCCAACGTGTGACGAGATTACCACTCACCCAAACGTGGTAACGACCGTGCACCTGTTCCACATGACCTAGGATGAGCATCCGGTGCAAGAAAATTTTTTTGCACACTTCTGTGCGCTTTTACCGAAAGCCGTGCATCGAACGTGCGACGAGATTACCACCGATTCCAAATGTGGAAACGACCGCATTTGTTCTACATCACCTAAGATGAGCATCGGGGCAACAAACTTTTTTGCACACTTCTGGTGCGCTTCCCGAAAGCCATGCATCCAACGTGTGACGAGATTACCACTGACCTCAAACGTGGTAACGACCGTGCACTTGTTCCACGTACCTAAGATGAGCATCCAGTTCAACAAACTTTTTTGCACACCTGTGGTGCGCTTTCCGAAAGCCGTGCATCCAACGTGCGATGGGTTTACGACTAACTCCAAACATGGTAATGACCGTGCACATGTTCCACGTCACCTAAGATGAGCGTCCGGTGCAACAAACATTTTTTGCACACTTCGGGGTGTGCTTGCCGAAAAAGCCATGCATCCAACGGTGACGAGATTACCACCGACTCCAAACGTGGTAACGACCGTGCACTTGTTCCACGCCCGGTGTGCATCCCAAAAGCTGTGCATCGAATGTGCGATTGGATTACCACCGACTCCAAATGTGGTAACCACCGCGGCACTTGTTCCACGCCACCTAAGATGAGCATCCGTGCAACAAAATTTTTTTGCACACCCGTGGTGCGCTTCCCGAAAAGCTATGCATCGAACATGCGATGAGTTTACCACCGACTCCAAACGTGGTAACAACCATGCACTTGTTCCACGCCATCTAAGATGACCATCCGGTGCAACAAAATTTTTTTGCACACTTCTAGTGCGCTCCCGAAAGCCGTACATCGAATGTGCGACGAGATTACCACTAACTCCAAACATGGAAACTACTACCGGCACTTGTTCCATGTCACCTAAGATGGGGATCTGGTGCAACAAAGTTTTTTTGCACACTTCTCGTGTGCATCCCAAAAGCTGTGCATCGAATGTGCGATTGGATTACCACCGACTCGAATTGTGGTAACCACCGTGCAATTGTTCCACGCCACCTAAGATGAGCATCCCGTGCAACAAAAGTTTTTCGCACACTTCTCGCGGCGCTTCCCGAAAAGCCGCATCAAACGGTGACGAGATGACCACTGACTCCAATGTGGTAATGACCGTGCACTTGTTCCACATCACCTAAGATGAGCATCCGGTGCAAAAAAAAAATTTTTGCACACTTGTGGTGCGCTCCCGAAAAGCCGTGTATCGAACGTGCGACGAGATTACCACCGACTCCAAACATGGAAACGACCGGCACTTGTTCCACGTCACCTAAGATGAGCACCGGTGCAACAAATATTTTTTTGCACACTTCTGGTGTGGTTCCCAAAAGCCATGCATCCAACGTGTGACTAGATTACCACCGACTCCAAACATGGTAACGACCGCATTTGTTCCACGTCACCCAAGATGGGCATCCGTGCAAGAAATTTTTTTCCATACTTCGTGCGCTCCCAAAAGCCGCATCGAATGTGCGACAAGATTACCACTGACTCCAAACGTGGTAACGATCGCAGCTTGTTCCACGTCACCTAAGATGAGCATCCAAAGGTAACAAAATTTTTGCACACCGTGGTGCGCCTCCTGAATGCCGTGCATTGAACGTATGGCGAGATTACCACCGGCTCCAAACGTGGTAACGACCGTGCACTTGTTCCTCATCACCAAAGATGAGCATCCGTGCAACAAAATTTTTTTGCACACCTGTGGTGTGTTTCCGAAAAGCCGTGCATCGAACGTAAGCGATGAGATTACCACCGACTCCAAACGTGGTAACGACCGTGCACTTATTCCACGCCACCTAAGATGAGCATCCGCTGCAAAAAAAAGATTTTTGCACATTTTCGCGGCGCCTCCCGAAAGCCGTGCATCGAACGCGTGACGAGATGACCACCGACCCAATGTGGTAACGACTGCACTTGTTCCACGTCACCTAAGATGAGCATCCGGTGCAACAAATTTTTTTTTATGCACACCTGTGGTGCGCTTCCCAAAAGCCGTGCATCGAACGTGCGATGAGATTACCACTAACTCCAAACATGGTAACGACCGCACTTGTTCCATGTCACCTAAGATGAGCATCCGTGCAACAAAAAATTTTTGCCCACTTTCGGTGCGCTTCCTAAACGCCGCAGGCACGAACGGTGACGAGATTACCACTCGACTCCAAACGTGGTAACAACCATGCACTTGTTCCACGTCATCTAAGATGACCATCCGGTGCAACAAATTTTTTTTTTTGCACACTTCTAGTGCGCTTCCCGAAAGTCGTACATCGAACGCGCGACGAGATTACCACTAACTCCTAACGTGGAAACGACCGTGCACTTGTTCCATGTCACCTAAGATGGGGATCTGGTGCAACAAAGTTTTTTTTGCACACTTCTCGGTGTGCATCCCAAAAGCCCGGATCGAATGTGCGATTGGAATACCACCGACTCCAAATGTGGTAACCACCGCGGCACTTGTTCCACGTCACCTAAGATGAGCATCCGGTGCAACAAAATTTTTGCAGACTGTGGTGCGCTTCCCGAAAAGCTATGCATCGAATGTGCGGTGAGTTTACCATCGACTCCAAACGTGGTAACGACCGGTCCACTTATTCCACGCCACCTAAGATGAGCATTCGGTGCAACAAAAGTTTTTTGCACACTTCTCGCGGCGCTTTCCCGAAAAGCCGCGGCATCAAACGCGGTGACGAGATGACCACCGACTCCAACGTGGTAACGACCGCACTTGTTCCAAGTCACCTAAGATGAGCATCCGGTGCAATAAAAATTTTTTTTTGCACACTTGTGGTGCGCTTCCCGAAAGCCGTGGATCGAACGCGCGATGAGATTACCACTGGCTCCTAACGTGGTAACGACCGTGCACTTGTTCCTCGTCACCAAAGATGAGCATCCGTGCAACAAACATTTTTGCACACTTCCGTGTGCTTCCCGAGCATCCAACGCGGCGACGAGAGTACCATCGACTCCAAACGTGGTAACGATCGCGGGTAAAGCTTGTTCCACGCCATCTAAGATGAGCATCCAATGCAACAAAATTTTTTTGCACACCTGTAGTGCGCTCCCCGAAAGCTGTGCATCGAACGTGTGAAGAGATTACCACTGACTCCAAACGTGGTAACGACCGGCAGTTGTTCCACGCCACCTAAGATGAGCATCCAAAGGCAACAAAATTTTTTTACACACCTGTAGTGCGCTTCCTAAAAGCCGCGGCATCGAACGCGGTGACGAGATGACCACCGACTCCAATGTGGTAACGACCATACACTTGTTCCACGTCACCTAAGTTGAGCATCCAAGATAACAAATTTTTTATGCACACCGTGGTGCGCTTCCCAAAAGCCGCAACGAACGTGCGATGAGATTACCACTAACTCCAAACATGGTAACGACCGCACTTGTTCCATGTCACCTAAGATGAGCATCCGCGGCAACAAAATTTTTTGCCCACTTCTCGTGCGCTTTCCTAAACGCCGTGCATCGAACGTGTGACGAGATTACCATCGACTCCAAACGTGGTAACAACCATGCACTTGTTCCACGTTATCTAAGATGACCATCCGTGCAACAAAATTTTTTTGCACACTTCTAGTGCGCTTCCCGAAAAGTCGTACATCGAACGGGCGCGACGAGGTTACCACTAACTCCTAACGTGGAAACGACCGTGCACTTGTTCCATGTCACCTAAGATGGGGATCTGGTGCAACAAGTTTTTTTTGCACACTTCTGGTGTGCATCCCAAAAGCCGTGGATCGAATGTGCGATTGGATTACCACTGACTCCAAAATGTGGTAACCACCGTGCACTTGTTCCACGTCACCTAAGATGAGCGTCCGTGCAACAAAATTTTTTTTGCAGACTGTGGTGCGCTTCCCGAAAGCTATGCATCGAATGTGCGGTGAGTTTACCATCGACTCCAAACGTGGTAACGACCGGCCCACTTATTCCACGCCACCTAAGATGAGCATCCGTGCAACAAAGTTTTTTGCACACTTCGCGCGCTTCCCGAAAGCCCGCATCAAACGGTGACGAGATGACCACCGACTCCAACGTGGTAACGACCGCACTTGTTCCAAGTCACCTAAGATGAGCATCCGGTGCAATAAAATTTTTTTGCACACTTGTGGTGCGCCTCCCCTAAAAGCCGGATCGAACGGGGCATGAGATTACCACTGGCTCCTAACGTGGGTAACGACCGCGCACTTGTTCCTCGTCACCAAAGATGAGCATCCCGTGCAACAAACATTTTTGCACACTTCGGTGTGCTTCCCGAGCATCCAACGGCGACGAGAGTACCACCGACTCCAAACGTGGTAACGACGCGCTAGCTTGTTCCACGTCATCTAAGATGAGCATCCAATGCAACAAAATTTTTTTGCACACCCCGTAGTGCGCGCCTCGAAAAGCTGTGCATCGAACGTGTGAAGAGATTACCATCGACTCCAAACGTGGTAACGAATCGCAGCTTGTTCCACGTCACCTAAGATGAGCATCTAGTGCAACAAAATTTTTTTACACACCTGTAGTGCGCTCCTAAAAGCCGCATCGAACGTGTGACGAGATGACCATCGACTCCAATGTGGTAACGACCATACACTTGTTCCACATCACCTAAGTTGAGCATCTAGTATAACAAATTTTTTTATACACACTGGTGCGCTTCCCAAAAGCCCGCATCGAACGTGCGATGAGATTACCACTAACTCCAAACATGGTAACGACCGTGCACTTGTTCCATGTCACCTAAGATGAGCATCCGTGCAACAAAATTTTTTTTGCCCACTTCGGTGCGCTTCCTAAAAGCCGTGCATCGAACGTGTGACGAGGTTACCATCGACTCCAAACGTGGTAACAACCATGCACTTGTTCCACGTCATCTAAGATGACCATCCGGTGCAACAAAAATTTTTTGCACACTTCTAGTGCGCTTCCCAAAAGCCGCACATCGAATGTGCGACGAGATTACCACTAACTCCTAACGTGGAAACGACGCACTTGTTCCATGTCACCTAAGATGGGGATCTGGTGCAACAAAGTTTTTTTTGCACACTTCGTGTGCATCCGAAAAGCCGCGGATCGAATGTGCGATTGGATTACCACTGACTCCAAATGTGGTAACCACCGTGCACTTGTTCCACGTCACCTAAGATGAGCATTCGGTGCAACAAAATTTTTTGCAGACCTGTGGTGCGCCTCCCGAAAGCTATGCATCGAATGTGCGGTGAGTTTACCATCGACTCCAAACGTGGTAACGACCGGCCCACTTATTCCACGCCACCTAAGATGAGCATCCGGTGCAACAAAAGTTTTTTGCACACTTCTCGTGGCGCTTCCCCGAAAGCCGTGCATCAAACGCGGTGACGAGATGACCACCGACTCCAACGTGGTAACGACCGTGCACTTGTTCCAAGTCACCTAAGATGAGCATCCGTGCAATAAAATTTTTTGCACACTTGTGGGTGCGCTTCCCCGAAAGCCGTGGATCGAACGCGATGAGATTACCACTGGCTCCTAACGTGGTAACGACTGTGCACTTGTTCCTCGTCACCAAAGATGAGCATCCGTGCAACAAACATTTTTTTGCACACTTCTGGTGTGCTTCCCGAGCATCCAACGCGGCGACGAGAGTACCACCGACTCCAAACGTGGTAACGATCGCAGTTGTTCCACGCCATCTAAGATGAGCATCCAATGCAACAAATTTTTTTGCACACCCGTAGTGCGCCTCCCCGAAAGCTGTGCATCGAACGCGGTGAAGAGATTACCACCGACTCCAAACGTGGTAACGACCGCGCAGTTGTTCCACGTCACCTAAGATGAGCATCCAGTGCAACAAAAATTTTTTACACACCTGTAGTGCGCCTCCTAAAAGCCGTGCATCGAACGTGGTGACGAGATGACCACCGACTCCAATGTGGTAACGACCATACACTTGTTCCACGTCACCTAAGTTGAGCATCCAGTATAACAATTTTTTTTATGCACACCTGTGGTGCGCTTCCCAAAAAGCCGCGCATCGAACGCGGCGATGAGATTACCACTAACTCCAAACATGGTAACGACGCGTGCACTTGTTCCATGTCACCTAAGATGAGCATCCGCAACAAAAAAAATTTTTTTGCCCACTGGTGCGCTTCCTAAACGCCTGCATCGAACGTGTGACGAGATTACCATCGACTCCAAACGTGGTAACAACCATGCACTTGTTCCACGTTATCTAAGATGACCATCCGGTGCAACAAAATTTTTTTGCACACTTCTAGTGCGCTTCCCGAAAGCCGTACATCGAACGTGCGACGAGGTTACCACTAACTCCTAACGTGGAAACGACCGTGCACTTGTTCCATGTCACCTAAGATGGGGATCTGGTGCAACAAAGTTTTTTTGCACACTTCTGGTGTGCATCCCAAAAGCCGTGGATCGAATGTGCGATTGGATTACCACCGACTCCAAATGTGGTAACCACTGCACTTGTTCCACGTCACCTAAGATGAGCGTCCGGTGCAACAAAATTTTTGCAGACTGCGTGGTGCGCCTCCCGAAAGCTATGCATCGAATGTGCGGTGAGTTTACCATCGACTCCAAACGTGGTAACGACCGGCCCACTTATTCCACGCCACCTAAGATGAGCATCCGGTGCAACAAAGTTTTTTTGCACACTTCGCGGCGCTTCCCAAAAGCCGTGCATCAAACGGTGACGAGATGACCACCGACTCCAACGTGGTAACGACCGTGCACTTGTTCCAAGTCACCTAAGATGAGCATCCGGTGCAATAAAATTTTTTGCACACTTGTGGGTGCGCCCGAAAAGCCGTGGATCGAACGCGGCGATGAGATTACCACTGGCTCCTAACGTGGTAACGACCGTGCACTTGTTCCTCGTCACCAAAGATGAGCATCCGGTGCAACAAACATTTTTGCACACTTCTGGTGTGCTTCCCGAGCATCCAACGGCGACGAGAGTACCACCGACTCCAAACGTGGTAACGATCGCGCAGCTTGTTCCACGTCATCTAAGATGAGCATCCAATGCAACAAAATTTTTTGCACACCTGTAGTGCGCTCGAAAAGCCGCGGCATCGAACGTGTGAAGAGATTACCATCGACTCCAAACGTGGTAACGACTGCGGCAGTTGTTCCACGTCACCTAAGATGAGCATCTAGTGCAACAAAATTTTTTTACACACCTGTAGTGCGCCTTCCTAAAAGCCGTGCATCGAACGTGTGACGAGATGACCACCGACTCCAATGTGGTAACGACCATACACTTGTTCCACATCACCTAAGTTGAGCATCTAGTATAACAAATTTTTTATACACACCTGTGGTGCGCTTCCCAAAAAGCCGTGCATCGAACGTGCGATGAGATTACCACTAACTCCAAACATGGTAACGACGCGTGCACTTGTTCCATGTCACCTAAGATGAGCATCCGTGCAACAAAATTTTTTTGCCCACTTCTGGTGCGCTTCCTAAAAGCCGTGCATCGAACGCGGTGACGAGGTTACCACGACTCCAAACGTGGTAACAACCATGCACTTGTTCCACGTCATCTAAGATGACCATCCGTGCAACAAAAATTTTTTTGCACACTTCTAGTGCGCCCCCGAAAGCCGTACATCGAATGTGCGACGAGATTACCACTAACTCCTAACGTGGAAACGACCGTGCACTTGTTCCATGTCACCTAAGATGGGGATCCGTGCAACAAAGTTTTTTGCACACTTCTGGTGTGCATCCGAAAAAGCCGCGGATCGAATGTGCGATTGGATTACCACTGACTCCAAATGTGGTAACCACCGCGTGCACTTGTTCCACGTCACCTAAGATGAGCATTCGGTGCAACAAAATTTTTTTGCACTGTGGTGCGCCTCCCCGAAAGCTATGCATCGAATGTGCGGTGAGTTTACCATCGACTCCAAACGTGGTAACGACCGGCCCACTTATTCCACGCCACCTAAGATGAGCATCCGGTGCAACAAAGTTTTTTTGCACACTTCGGTGGGCGCTTTCCCGAAAGCCGCATCAAACGCGGTGACGAGATGACCACCGACTCCAACGTGGTAACGACCGTGCACTTGTTCCAAGTCACCTAAGATGAGCATCCGTGCAATAAAATATTTTTGCACACTTGTGGTGCGCTCCCGAAAGCCGTGGATCGAACGGCGATGAGATTACCACTGGCTCCTAACGTGGTAACGACCGTGCACTTGTTCCTCGTCACCAAAGATGAGCATCCAGTGCAACAAAATTTTTTTTACACACCTGTAGTGCGCTCCTAAAAGCCGCATCGAACGTGTGACGAGATGACCACTGACTCCAATGTGATAACGACCATACACTTGTTCCACGTCACCTAAGTTGAGCATCCAGTATAACAAATTTTTTTTTATGCACACCTGTGGTGCGCCTCCCAAAAGCCGTGCATCGAACGCGGCGATGAGATTACCACTAACTCCAAACATGGTAACGACCGCGGCACTTGTTCCACGTCACCTAAGATGAGTATCCGTGCAACAAAATTTTTTGCACACCTCTCGAGCGCTTCCCGAAAGCCGCATCGAACGTGACGAGATTACCATCGACTCCAAACGTGGTAACAACCATGCACTTGTTCCACGTCACCTAAGATGAGCATCCGGTGCAACAAAATTTTTTGCACACTTGTGGTGCGCTCCCGAAAGCTGTGCATCGAACGCGGCGACGAGATTACCACTCACCCAAACGTGGAAACGACCGCATTTGTTCCACGTCACCAAAGATGAGCATCCTGCAACAAGCTTTTTTTGCACACTTCTGGTGCGCTCCCAAAGCCATGCATCCAACGTGTGACGAGATTACCATTGACTTCAAACGTGGTAACGACTATGCACTTGTTCCACGTCACCTAAGATGAGCTTCTAGTGCAACAGATTTTTTGCACACCTGTGGTGCGCTTTTACCGAAAAGCCGCGGCATCGAATGTGCGACAAGATTACCACTGACTCCAAACGTGGTAACGACCGCGCACTTGTTCCACGTCACCTAGGATGTGCATCCGTGCAACAAAATTTTTTTTGCACACTCGCGGGCGCACTTCTGGAAAGCCGTGCTTCAAACGTGCGATGAGATTACCACCGACTCCAAACATGGAAACGACCGTGCACTTGTTCTACGTCACCTAGATGAGCATCCGGTGCAGTAACAAAATTTTTTTGCACACTTCTGGTGCGCCTCCCGAAAGCCGCATCGAACGTGCGGCGAGATTACCACCGACTCCAAACGTGGAAACGACCGCGGTATTTGTTCCATCGCCACCTTGGATGAGCATCCGTGCAACGAACTTTTTTACACACTTCCGTGCGCTTCCCAAAAAGCCATGCATCCAATGTGTGACGAGATTACCTCTAGCTCCAAACGTGGAAACGACCATGCACTTGTTCCATGTCACCTAAGATGAGGATCTGGTGCAACAAAATTTTTTTTTGCACACTTGTGGTGTGCTTCCCAAAAGCCGCATCGAACGTAAGCGATGAGATTACCACTAAACCGACTCCAAATGTGGTAACGATCACAAGACACTTGTTCCACATCACCTAAGATGAGCATCCGCAACAAAATTATTTTGCACACTTCTCGTGCGCTTCCCGAAAGCCGGCATTAAATGTGCGCCGAGATTACCACCGACTCCAAACGTGAAAAACGACCGCATTTGTTCCACGCCAACTAAGATGAGCATCGTGCAACAAACTTTTTTGCACACTTCTCGTGCACTTTCCAAAGCCATGCATCCAACGCGGTGTCGAGATTTCCACCGACTTCAAATGTGGTAACGACCGTGCACTTGTTCCACGTCACCTAAGATGAGCATCCAAAGGCCACAAAAATTTTTTGCACACCGGTGGTGCGCTTCCCGAGAGCCGCATCGAATGTGCGGCAAGATTACCACCGACTCCAAACGTGGTAACGACTGTGGCAGCTTGTTCCACGTCACCTAAGATGAGCATCCAAAGGTAACAAAATTTTTTTGCACACCTGTGGTGCGCTTCCCGAAAGCTGTGCATCGAACGCGGCGATGAGATTACCACCGACCCGCACGACGTGGTAACGACCGCGGCACTTGTTCCATGTCACCTAAGATGAGCATCCGCAAACAAAATTTATTTGCACACCTGTGGTGCGCTTCCCAAAAGCTCGCATCGAACGTGCAACGCGATTACCATCGACCGCCGCTGAAAAGACCGCGGCACTTGATCCACGACATCTATGATGAGCATGCGGTGCAACAATATTTTTTTTGCACACTTCTCGTGCGCTTCCCGAAAAGCCGCATCGAATGTGTGACGAGATTACCATTGACTCCAAACGTGGTAAAGACCGTGAACTTGTTCCATGTCACCTATGATGAGCATCCCAAGCACAACAAAAATTTTTTGCACACCTGCGGGAGCTTCCTCGAAAAGCCATGCATCGAACATGCGATAAGATTACCACACACTCCAAACGTGGTAACGACCGTGCACTTGTTCCACATCACCTAAGATGAGCATCCGTGCTACAATTTTTTTGCACACCGGGTGGTGCGCTACCCAAAAGCCGTACATCGAACGCGGCGATGAGATAACCATCGACTCCAATGTGGTAACGACCGTGCACTTGTTCCACGCCACCTAAGATGAGCATCCGTGCAACAAAATTTTTTGCACACTTCTGGTGCGCTTCCCCAAAAGCCGCCAGCATCGAACGCGGCGACGAGATTACCACCGACTCCAAACGTTGAAACGACCGTGCATTTGTTCCACAACACCTAAGATGAGCATCCGTGCAACAAACTTTGTTTGCACACTTCAGGTGTGCTTCCCAAAAGCCATACATCCAACATGTGACGAGATTACCACTAACTCCAAACGTGGAAACGCCATGCACTTGTTCCATGTCACCTAAGATAAGCATCCCGTGCAACAAAGTTTTTTTGCACACCTGTGGTGCGCTTCCCAAAAGCCGCGGCATCGAACGCAACGATGAGATTACCACTAACTCCAAACGTGGTAACCACACTGCACTTGTTCCATGTCACCTAAGATGAGCATCCGGTGCAAAACAAAATTTATTTGCACACCCGCTGGTGCGCCTCCCAAAAGCTCAGATCGAACGCCAAGAACGCGATTACCACCGACTCCAACCGTTAAAAAGACCGCGACACTTGTTCCACGCCATCTAAGATGAGCATCCAAAGGTAACAATATTTTTTGCACACTTCGTGCGCTACCGAAAAGTCGTGCATCGAACGTGTGACGAGATTACCATAGACTCCAAACGTGGTAAAGACCGCACTTGTTCCATGTCACCCAAGATGAGCATCCGCACAACAAAATTTTTTTGCACACTGCGGGTGCGCTCCCGAAAGCCATGCATCGAACGCATGATGAGAACACCGACTCCAAACATGGTAACGACCGCGCACTTGTTCCACGTCACCTAAGATGAGCATCCGTGCAACAAAATTTTTTTGCACACCCGTGGTGCGCTTTCCCCGAAAAGCCGTGCATCGAACGCGCGGCGAGATTACCACCGACTCCAAACGTGGTAACGACCGTGCACTTGTTCCACGCCACCTAAGATGAGCATCCAGTGTAACAAAATTTTTTTGCACACTTGTTGTTTGTTTCCCGAAAGCCGTGCATTGAACGTGCGACGAGATTAACACTGACTCCAAACGTGGAAACGACCATGCACTTGTTCCACGTCACCAAAGATGAGCATCCGGTGCAACAAAAATTTTTTTTGCATACTTCGCGGCGCTTTCCCGAAAAAGCCGCGCTTCGAATGTGTGACGAGATGACCAATTGACTCCAATGTGGTAACGACCGTGCACTTGTTCCACGCCACCTAAGATGAGCATCCCGGCAACAAATTTTTTATGCACACCGTGGTGCGCTTCCCGAAAGCCGCATCGAACTTGCGATGAGATTGCCACTCAACTCGTGGTAACGACTGCACTTGTTCCACGTCACCTAAGATGAGCATCCGGGTGCAATAAAATTTTTTGCCCACTTCGTTGCACTTCCAAAAGCCGTGCATCGGAACATGCGACGAGATTACCACCGACTCCAAATGTGATAACGATCGTGCCCTTTGTTCCATGTCACCTACGATGAGCATCCCGTGCAACAAAATTTTTTTGCACACTTCTCGCGGCGGTTCCCCGAAAAGCCGTGCATCGAACGTGCGACGAGATTAACACCGAGTCCAAATGTGGAAATGACCGCACTTGTTCCAAGTCTCATACAATGAGCATCCGCAACAAAATTTTTTGCACACTTGTGGTGCGCTCCCCGAAAAGCCGCATCGAACGTGCGGCGAGATTACCACCGACTCCAAATGTGGAAATGACCATGCATTTGTTCCACGTCACCTAAGATGAGCATCCGTGCAACAAACTTTTTTGCACACCCTCGTGCACTTCTCGAAAGCCGCGGCATCAAACGTGCGACGAGATTACCACCGACTCCAAACGTGGAAACGATCGCGCATTTGTTCCACGCCACCTAAGATGAGCACGGTGCAACAAAACTTTTTTTGCACACTCTCGTGCGCTTCCGGAAAGCCATGCATCCAACGTGACGAGATTACCACCGACTTCAAACATGGAACGACCGCGGCACTTGTTCTACGCCACCTAAGATGAGCATCCAAAGGTAACAAAATTTTTTGCACACCTCTCGTGTGCTTCCCGATAGCCGTGCATCGAAACGTAAGCGATGAGTTTACGACTAACTCCAAACATGGTAATGACCCGCACTTATTCCACGTCACCTAAGATGAGCATCTAGTGCAACAAATTTTTTTTTGCACACTTGTGGTGCGCTTCCCCGAAAGCCGCATCGAATGTGCGACAAGATTACCATTGACTCCAAACGTGGAAACGACATCGCGCATTTGTTCCACGTCACCTAAGATGAGCATCGCTGCTGCAAACTTTTTTTTGCACACTTCTCGTGCGCCTCCCGATAGCCATGCATCCAACTTGTGACGAGATTACCACTAACTTCAAACGTGGTAACGACTGCAGCACTTGTTCCACGCCGCCTAAGATGAACATCCAAAGGTAACAAAATTTTTGCACACCGTGGTGCGCTTCCTCAAAGCCGCATATCGAACGCATGCGATGAATTTACGCCTAACTCCAAACATGGTAATGACCTTGCACTTGTTCCACGTCACCTAAGATGAGCATCTAGTGCAACAAAAATTTTTTGGCACACTTCTGGTGTGCATCCCGAAAGCCGCGGCATCGAATGTGCGACAAGATTAACACCGACTCCAAACGTGGTAACGACCGTGCACTTGTTCCACGCCACCTAACATGAGCATCCGTGTAACAAAATTTTTTGCGCACTCGTGGCGCCGCTTCGAAAAGCCGTAAGCTTCAAACGTGTGATGAGATTACCACCGACTCCAAACATGGAAACGACTGTGCACTTGTTCTACGTCACGTAGGATGAGCATCCGGTGCAACAAATTTTTTTGCACACTTCTGTTGCGCTCCCCGAAAGCCGTGCATCGAACGTGCGACGAGATTACCACCGACTCCAAACGTTGAAACGACGCGCGCTTTGTTCCACAACACCTAAGATGAGCATCCGTGCAACAAACTTTTTGCACACTTCTGGTGCACTTCCCCGAAAGCCATGCATCTAACGCGGTGACGAGATTACCACCGACTTCAAATGTGGTAACGAATCGTGCACTTGTTCCACGTAACCCAAGATGAGCATCCAAAGGTTATTAAAATTTTTGCACACCTATGGTGCGCCTCCCGAAAGCCGCGTGCATCGAACGTGTGATGAGTTTACGACTAACTCCAAACATGGTAATGACCCGCACTTGTTCCACATCACCTAAGATGAGCATCTAGTGCAACAAAATTTTTTTGCACACTTGTGCTGCGCTTCCCGAAAAGCCGTGCATCGAATGTGCACATGATTACCATCGACTCCAAACGTGGTAACGACCGTGCGCTTGTTCCACGCCACCTAAGATGAGCATCCAAGGCAACAAAATTTTTTTTTGCACACCTGTGGGTCCGCTTCGAAAGCCGCAGCACGATCGCGGCGATGAGATTACCACCGACTCCAAACGTGGTAATGACCCGCACTTGTTCCACATCTCCTAAGATGAGCATCCGGTGCAACAAAATTTTTTGCACACCTCGTGGGCGCCTCCAAAAAGCGTGCATCGAACGTGCGATCAGATTACCACCGACTCCAAACGTGGGTAACGAATCGGCACTTATTCCAAGGTCACCTAAGATGAGCATCCGGTGCAACAAAGTTTTTTTTGCACTTTCGCAAGCTTCCCGGAAGCGTCACGTGCATCGAACGGTGACGAGATGACCACCGACTCCAATGTGGAATCGGCCGCACTTGTTCCATGTCACCTAAGATGAGCATCCGGTGCAACAAATTTTTTTCTCGCACACCCGTGGTGCTTTTTTCCAAAAGCCGCATCGAACGTAGAAGATGAGATTACCACTAACTCCAAACGTGGTAACGACCGTGCACTTGTTCCATGTCACCTAAGATGAGCATCCGTGGCAACAAAATTTATTTGCACACCGTGGTGCGCCTCCCAAAAGCCTGCATCAAATGTGCAACGCGATTACCACCGACTCCAACCGCTGAAAAGTCCGTGCACTTGATCCACGACGCCTATGATGAGCATCCTGCAACAATATTTTTTTCACAGTTCCGTGCACTTCCCCGAAAGCCGCATCGAACGCGTGACGAGATTACCATTGACTCCAAACGTGGTAAAGACCGGTGAACTTGTTCCATGTCACCTATGATGAGCATCCCGCACAACAAAATTTTTTTTGCACACCTCGTGGAGCGCTTCCCCGAAAAGCCATGCATCGAACGCGGCGAGATTACCATCGACTCCAAATGTGGTAACGACCGCACTTGTTCCACGTCACCTAAGATGAGCATCTAGTGCAACAAATTTTTTTTGCACACTTGTGGTGCGCTTTCCCGAAAAGCCGCATCGAATGTGCGACAAGATTACCATTGACTCCAAACGTGGAAACGACGGCATTTGTTCCACGTCACCTAAGATGAGCATCGCTAAGCCGCAAACTTTTTTGCACACTTGGCGCGCTTCCCGATAGCCATGCATCCAACTTGTGACGAGATTACCACTAACTTCAAACGTGGTAACGACCGCACTTGTTCCACGCCGCCTAAGATGAACATCCAAAGGCAACAAAATTTTTGCACACCCGTGGTGCGCTTTCCTCAAAGCCGCACATCGAACGCATGGCGAATTTACGCCTAACTCCAAACATGGTAATGACCTTGCACTTGTTCCACGTCACCTAAGATGAGCATCTAGTGCAACAAAATTTTTGGCACACTTCGGGTGTGCATCCCAAAAGCCGCGGCATCGAATGTGTGGACAAGATTACCACCGACTCCAAACGTGGTAACGACCGTGCACTTGTTCCACGTCACCTAACATGAGCATCCGTGCAACAAAATTTTTTGCGCACTCGTGGCGCGCTTCCTGAAAGCCGTAAGCTTCAAACGTGTGATGAGAGATTACTGACTCAAACATGGAAACGACTGTGCACTTGTTCTACGTCACGTAGGGGATGAGCATCCGTGCAACAAATTTTTTGCACACTTCTGTTGCGCCTCCCGAAAGCCGTGCATCGAACGTGCGACGAGATTACCACTCGACTCCAAACGTTGAAACGACTGCAGGCGCTTGTTCCACAACACCTAAGATGAGCATCCGGGTGCAACAAACTTTTTTTTGCACACTTCGTGCACTTCCCGAAAAGCCATGCATCTAACGGTGACGAGATTACCACTGACTTCAAATGGTAACGACCGCACTTGTTCCACGTGAACTCAAGATGAGCATCCGCTAAGTTAAAAAATTTTTGCACACCTATGGTGCGCCTCCCGAAAGCCGTGCATCGAACGTGTGATGAGTTTACGACTAACTCCAAACATGGTAATGACCGTGGCACTTGTTCCACATCACCTAAGATGAGCATCTAGTGCAACAAAATTTTTTTGCACACTTGTGCTGGGGCGCCCCGAAAAGCCGCGGCATCGAATGTGCGACAGGATTACCATCGACTCAAACGTGGTAACGACCGCGCTTGTTCCACGTCACCTAAGATGAGCATCCAAAGGTAACAAAATTTTTTGCACACCGTGGTCCGCTTCCGAAAAGCCGTGCGATCGCGGCGATGAGATTACCACCGACCCAAACGTGGTAATGACCGTGCACTTGTTCCACATCTCCTAAGATGAGCATCCTGGGTAACAAAATTTTTTGCACACCTGGTGCGCTTCCCAAAAGCTGTGCATCGAACGCAAGGCGATCAGATTACCACCGACTCCAAACGTGGTAACGACCGGGGGCACTTATTCCGCTGGGCCACCTAAGATGAGCATCCGTGCAAAAAGTTTTTTGCACACTTCGCGCTTCCCGAAGTCGCACGAACGTGACGAGATGACCACCGACTCCAATGTGGAATCGGCCGTGCACTTGTTCCATGTCACCTAAGATGAGCATCCGGTGCAACAAATTTTTTTTTCTCGCACACCTGTGGTGCTCTTTCCAAAGCCGCGGCATCGAACGGTAAGATGAGATTACCACTAACTCCAAACGTGTGGTAACGACCGTGCACTTGTTCCATGTCACCTAAGATGAGCATCCGTGGCAACAAAATTTATTTGCACACCCGTGGTGCGCTTCCCAAAAGCCTGCATCGAATGTGCAACGATTAACCACCGACCCAACCGCTGAAAAGTCCGGTGCACTTGATCCACGACGTCTATGATGAGCATCCGTGCAACAATATTTTTTTTCACAGCCTCCGTGCACTTCCCCGAAAGCCGTGCATCGAACGTGTGACGAGATTACCATTGACTCCAAACGTGGGTAAAGACCGCGAACTTGTTCCATGTCACCTAGTGATGAGCATCCGCACAACAAAATTTTTTGCACACCTGGAGCGCTCGAAAAGCCATGCATCGAACGGCATGAGATTACCACCGACTCCAAATGTGGTAAACTAATCGTGCACTTGTTCCACGCCACTAAAGATGAGCATCCGTGCAACAAATTTTTTTTGCACACTTCGTGCGCTTCCCGAAAGCCGCACGAACGCAGGCGACGAGATTACCACCGACTCAAAAACGTTGAAACGATCAAAAAGCATTTATTCCACAACACCTAAGATGAGCATCCGTGCAACAAACTTTTTGCA